>JASPKZ010009742.1:0-79936 GCA_030220185.1 Diploptera punctata | reverse complement strand
GTGGAAGGTTTGAAATAAGTTTCAAACAAGTTTTTTTTTACAATAAATACTATATTTTGACTTAACATATTGTTCTTAATTTATCAACATTGTGGGATATGACGTTAGTGCATACTTTACTTCATTGTCCGTAACATATACACTGAAAATAAATATAAAATATCCTCAATTAGTGTCCAACTCAAGGTCGGGTCGAGGGATGAGATGAGCCCCCTATATAGAGGTCTTTGAATGGCAAGAGTGCTGACCTACCACGCCTGATGCACCAACACAGGGACAGATGAACGTAATGAAATGAAAGATGAATATGGGGAAAATGGCGGAATGAAATTGTGGCGGGGAAAGCGGGAGAAAACCGACATTGATCATAAATAATAAAAAATATATTCAGTTACTCCTACTGACAGCTGTTATTATTAACGCTAGTCAAATTCAAAGGGTATTTCTGAATTTTATACAAGTCTAGACACAATACTCAGAGATACAAGCTGAAAAGTTGGATCTCACTATGTCGAATTCGAAGTAACTCTGTGCTTGATTTTCATTTGTTCAGCTGATATTCTTTCTATGGTTTAAACCCAGGGGAGAGGAACTGGTAATCGAAGAGGGCGTGTGACGTCATCCCAATTCCACATGCAGTTTCTATCAAGTCTGTCTCTCGGTATGCAAAGTAAAACAATAGGAGAACACTTCACACTAAAGGGTCAGTGGTCGATTGCAAGCTTCTTGCAGCCTTTCTACATTAAATTTAGTTTTTCAAAACTTTCTTCAGTGCGCAAAGTATAACGTTGATTCCTTTCTTGGATACTGATTTATCAATGACTTGCTTAATTATGGATAAAGAGAGATCCAATATGGAGAGTAAAGAATCATAATTTAAATTGGACCGAATATCACACTTCTAATGATCGGTAAAAAGGTAAACTAAGTATGGTCAATTAAGTTTGAATTTCTTACTTACTTACTCACTGGCACTATCGAACCCGTAGGTTCATGGCCGCACGTACATAACCTCTCCATACTTCCCTATCCTAAGCTAATGCTTTCCAATCATTCCCTGTATAATCTACTTCCCTCAAATCATAGTTAATTTTATTCCCCCACCTCATTCTTGGTCTATCAATTTAGCGTTTTCACTCTGGCTTTCCTACAAGAAGCTTCCATGCACGTCTTTCATTCCCCATACGCGCAACATGTCCTGCCCATCGCAGTCTACGAGACTTAACTGTTCTTATTATGTCTGGCTTCCTATAAAGACCATGTAGCTCATTGTTATGTAGTCTTCTTTAGTCACCTGTCTGTTCATCTCTATTTGGTCCAAAAATTTTCCTATGTACTTTATTCTCAAATACCCGTAATCTCATTCCCTCCCTTAAAGTAAGAGTCCATGTTTCGCACCCATATAATATAACTGGTTATATATTTTCAGTTTAACTTTTTTTGAAAGGAGTTGGGACATCAAAAGTTTCTGCAATGCATAATAACACGCATTTCCTGAATTCAGCCTATGTTTAATTTTTTGGTGCATCTCATTCCTACTTGTTATTATTGTTCCTAGGTATTTGAATTCAGCCACTTCCTCAAATTTCCCTCATTTCCCATTAGTTTCGCAGAGTTTTGGAGAATGCCTTCTTCGGTTTATTTTAATAGTATATGCTGAATTTAGTTGTAAAACAACGAAAATCACTCTCGCCAGTAAGACTTTTAAATTTTAGTGTCAGATGAACTCTTACACCAAATTGTCAGATTTTATTATATGACAAATTGCCAAGTTTGGTTCCGATGAAACAAAAATTGTGACCGCTAGAGCGTTATATATATATATATATATATATATATATATATATATATATATATAGGTTATTTTATTTTGTGTGTCTACTAGATAGGATCGGTGAAGATGTATAAACATTTTTCAATATTTTTCATGAGATCACCTTAAATAACTTCATTCATGCATAATACGCTAAAAGCGAAAGGAATGTAAGAGAAGTACATATAAATGTGGCAAAAATATGAAGAAGGGTACTAAGAAGAAGAAAAATAAAAACCGAAAGGAAATGAGAAAGAGAAGAAGAAAAGAGAATAAACGGGTAAGATAATAAGAAAAATGGCAACTATAACGTTTAAAGAAATGAAGAGCCAATAAATTAAGACAAGCAAGTATATTTTACTGAACATACCTCAGAACATTAATGGAATATCTTCTGAAAAGAATTGGCATGATCGCCAAATGTAATTAGAAGCGTTGGAAGACTGCATTCAATCAATTCTCTCGTATTTCTCCTCTTGGAACTATTACTTTTTGTGTCTTAAATCCAGAAAAAAGAAGCCACGCCCTTCCCAAATCCGAGCATCAGTGTGATTATTGGATATCGAGACTTTCTCATAATGAAACAGGGAATGTTTACTCATTATTATTTTTTAAAAATAATAAGTGGTTGAAAATACAATTTAAAAATTAAATATATATATATATATATATATAATACATATATATATATATATATACATATATATACATCTATATACATCATCATCATCATCACTCCAGGTATTAGGCAATTGCCCGTTCCGACTTCATAATGCATCAGCCCAACGTCTTCTAGGTCTTCCAACATCACGTCTTCCTCTTGTTTGATAATTTCTTGCTAACGATGGATATCTCTCCTTACTCATATATCATTATAGCAAAGAAATAAATAAACATTACTGATATAATTTAATATTCTTTTAAAATACTTGCCATAGAAGCTGTCAGATGGCAGTGAAGACAGTGCCCCATTGCCTCTCATGATTGAGAATCATATATAAGGAAGGAAAAATAAACGTTTGTGCTACCAGCCTGAGAGGACTAGCGGTTACGACACTAACGTATAAAGTTAGAGGTCTCGGGTTCATATCCCGGTACAGACTCTTATTTTTTCTTTTGGCGTCATATTTGGCCTTCAGTGCTAAATGTCAAAAATTTGATTATGTTATCAAAATAAAGAAGCATTACTGGTATAATGTAAATATTCTCTTTAAAATGCTTACTTGTTACTGAATCCGCGAGATGGCAATGTGAACAACTGCTCCTTGCCTCTCATGATTTAAATTCATAAAGAGAAAAAACATTGAAATAGGAGCCTGAGTGGACTAGTGGTTATGTCACTAACCAATAAAGTTAGATATCGAGTTCAAATCCCGGTCCAGGCACTCATTTTTCTTTTCATTTCATATAGGCCTACACACACACACACACACACACACACACACACACACACATATATATATATATATGTGTGTGTGTGTAAAATTAAGAGAGGTTTCTTGGGTTTTCCGCGTCAAGGATTCAAGGTTGGCCGCTGGACACTGATTCCGACGTTTCGATATGTTCCCACATGACATTATCAAGAAATCATGTCGAAACGTCGGAATCAGTGGTCAGAGGCAAACTTTGAATCCATGACGCGTAAACTCATGAACCTTTCTTAATTATACGTATATTCGCGAAAATCCACCATATATATATATATACGTGTGTGTGGTGTGTGTGTTTATGTGTGTGTGTCTACCGCTGTAATATCGAGGTAGCGCGCTGACTTGTCACGGACCTGCGGACCTGGGTTCGATTCCCGGTCAGGACACGCTTGTTGGCTGTTTTTTTCGGGGTTTTTCCTCACCTGTAAGACAAATGAAGCTTAGGGTCCAAAGGTCCCCGAATCATCATCATTCAATGGCGTGGAGAGTAACGGGAAGCTACCACACCTATTATTCCCTAGTAAAGCTGCAAAGCATAACTTGAAAATGATATGATTGGAGTGAAAGACCTACCCTCGGGCAGAACGCCATATATTCATTTATATACAGATTTTTAATGTTTACACACTTTTCTGTGCCTAAAGTTTTAATTTCTCTCCGGCTTTAAATCTTTAGGTTTTTGTACCGGTGCTCAGGGGTAGTCAAAGAGATCTCAGGGTTGTGAACTTTTTATAAGCAAAAGAACAACGTACAAATTTTCCACTCAATTTTAACGAATCCAAAACTATATATTTACGGAGAATTACACTTTTGTTAATACAATTACAATTTTTTGTCTAAGAGTGGAGTCGATGAAGCTATTCGAGGTCCACGTGCTTGAATCAAATATTTTCAAAGTCCAAATGTTTCAACGGACTAAATCTTTATAAAGTCGTAGATAACTTTAAATTTAACAAGTTCTCGGATGAATCTAAATTTTAACTGGATCGGAGATCGCAGTCTGTAGATATACGATGTTTAAACACTGAATACAGAGTGACCGAGAGTGAGACAATCTTGATATATGTTCTCGCTTAGAAAGAAGATAGCTACTCCCACTTCTTTCGATTCCACTCGATACAATATAAATATACATATGTTACAATAATCTTATTCGCTAGTCATGCGTTTCCTTAGAGGGGGGTTACGCTCTTTGAGTTCCTGAAATGTAAATTTGTCAACACTGTTATATATACCTTGATAATTTACACGTGTGGTTCTTTTACGTGTAAATGTTAATCTTATTTCTTGGAATTGCTGGTCAATAGCGTTAATTACAGTTTCTAAAAACTGGATTAATTGCTTTTTGATTTTGTTAATAGATAATTGTTTTCAGTTTCTTTCAATTTTTAAACTGTCATATCAAGAGACTTATCTTTTCTAAATGGGAGATGAACGTCTCTTGTTACCTGCATTAGCAGGTAGCATTTTAACAATACTTCTTTATTCTCGACATGTAGTGGAATTTTACCTGGATACATGTCTACTTTTCCATATACGTATTTTAGAGCGATATTAATAATATATTATATTTTGATTATTCGTTGATTAATTTAATTTTAATAAAAATTTTGATATGATTTCCCAAATCCTTGTAACTTCTGATTCTAATGATCTATTATAAGACATGTTTATCTTACGGTATACTTTTATTATATTTTCGGAACATTTTAGTTTTAGATCTATGTACTCGTATATTAGAGTTATATTTTAGTTTATATGTATCCTATCATATTTGCTACACTTTTTAGCATTGTTATATTTTTTGTGACGAACAAGGGAGCTGTCCTGATGCATCAATCCCCAATCTGGTGGACCAGGTGATTTTTGGTCAAAGTCTTCTTCCTCTAGCCTTTATCAAACCAAGGACGAACTCAAGGCAGCAGTTGCTGTACCATAGATAAGGGGCCCTCACAGGGTACTATCAGCCAGGCGTACTTAACCCTGTTTCTTTAATGAGGTTGTTACTGCCCCCTAACCCTTTTCCTATATATATATATATATATATATATATATATATATATATGTGTGTGTGTGTTGAGATTAAAGAGATTGGTTTTATCCCCAGGTCGAAATTTCAAATATCATTCCATAATTATCTGATTTATACTTTTTTTGTGATTTTATATATATATATATATATATATATATATATATATTATGTTGGGTTCATTTGGTAATAATTTAATTTATTTTTATGAACTGGGAATACTGATCAGCTGATTTCTTGTTTCGTCAACTACTCTAAAATTTCGAACAATCTGCTAATAAAGTAGTCATAATGTATTGATAATACATAAAATACTCATTATTAGGGCTCGGTAGTTTAGGACCTATAAAATAACTATAAAATACATTTAAAAGACCTAACGATATCTTAGGAAATACCTAAAAACTGACAAAAGAACGTAAAAAGTGTTGCAGTTGCTAACTGTTAAGGACAACCTTGCTGTCGTTTCTCTTTTCTCTAGGTAATTTTCTAATGTGGCAACTTCTTAGAAAATTTGAAGTCGAAATACGAGAGTTCAGGCGATCAGTAGGCTGGTGGTTAAAATGATGGGATATTTACTTTGAAGGTTCAATAGTTTCTCGCAGAACAAATGTGTTTGGAATGTAAAAATCTTTAGAAAGTAAAACTATATAATATTTTTAAAAGAAGTTGGGATTGAGACTTAAATCTGCGGGTTCTGTAATTACACAAATGATATAACATATAATCAAATTAAGGTAAAATTACAAAAAAAAAAGCCGTTAAGACCTAAAAAGAGTACAAAGACCAACAAGCCAAAACAAGTCCAAAATGGTAAAAGAAGGACAAATAAAATACTATTTTTCTTACTAACAATGTCCTAAAATGTATATATATATATATATATATATATATATATATATAATCATCATCATCATCATCCGGTATCATGGCAGCTGCCGCCGTCTTCCGGAAACCAAACGCCATTCCTATCAGTCCATTCATTGATATTCCTCCATTCCTCTGATATTCATAGCTGCTTGTACCCCTTCTATCCAAGTTTTCGTCGGTCTTCCTCTCTTCCTCCTTTCCATTTGGATCCATTTCATAACAATTTTTGGCAATCTTTGCTCTGGTATTCTTTTGACATGGCCATACCACTGCAATCTTTTCTTTTCTATAATGTCTATGATGTTCGGCTCCTCTTGTACACCCATAATTTTCCTTTTTCTGTATTTCGTATTCTATCCATTCTAGGTTTTCCAGCTGATCTTCTTAAAACATCCATATCTGTACTTAAAATTCTTTTCATTTCCCTGTTAGGATTTTGCCAGACTTCAGCACCATATGTTAAAATGCTCTGAATTATGGTTTGATATATTTGTAATTATCTATTTTTTATAATATTTTTGCTCCAAGCGTGTATTGTTTAAAAACATTTATTGCTTTTTTGTTTGTGCGATTCTATTTTTATTTCCACTGTGTTATATATATATATATATATATATATATATATATATTATGTTGGGCCTCGTCTTCGGACATAAAATAAAATAAATGATTTTTCCTCAATTTCGAGCCCTACGAAACGTTCTACTCGTGTCGAGTCCAATGCCAGTTCAATCGGATTAGATGAAGCTCATACTATTGGAAAATCCGTTATATAAAAGAATGTTGGTCTACGACTGTTGTAACATCACAGAGGCAGCTGAAATTATTTTTGATTGTTTTTATGAATAATAAATAATACTGAATTGTACAAGGCATTTCGTGTATTTTTTTAAAACTTGTATCAAAGTTGCGATTATAATAAATAATACAAAAGATGATAAATATTTTCTCTGGATTTTGTAATCTAGATAGTAAAGTTAGAGGTAGAGGACGATAGTAGTGGCAGAGTCTGAAGTGAATAACCGGGCAATATGCTTTGATCATTTTAATGACTTTTCACAAGAGTTTTTAAAGCTTTAAGACAGCATTTTATATTAACACAGAAGTGAATTTCCATTAGTGTTAAAATTTTTTACGCTTGTAATGATAATGATTAGAATACTATAATAAAATAATTATTAAGTATTTAGCCTGTAAAATGTTACTTTGAACACGATATGTGCAAAAATTTAAAATCGCTTGGCTTAAGATTTTAGTAACTTGTTGATCAACGACTAGGTAGCAATCGACCCACAAACTACTAGAATGGCTTTGTAATTTTGGTATCAGCCTTTTAAGTAATACAATTGATATGATGTTATTTTCACTACTTCTTCCTCAATTTTATACTCGGTTTAACGCAACCATTTTAATATCTGATATTGTGTAAGTCTATAATAGTTTTGTATCCATTAGATTGTGTATTTTTAATGTTTTTTCTTTAGAAATTCACTAAATTAATGTTAATATAAAAAGCTTGTTTGTACCTAAATTACCCATCAAAATTAAATTGACCTCAATATTTGCCTTGATTACTGAATATTTTTTTTTCTTTTCCGTATTTAATATTTATTTAGACTAGTTACAAAAGCAGCGGTTTAGTAAGGAGATGCTCAAGTTACAACACAACCGAACGCAGTGTTCTAAGTGCAGCGAGTTACTAAATATAATTTTGTAACGTATTGTCTACATTATGCCATCAACGTTCAGAGTATTTTAGTATATCTTGTATATTTAGTATATTTAATTAAATTTATTTATTGCGGAAACAATATGTTTAGAGATAGAGTAATGTGGGCTTTCGAGGAAAAAGAAAGACACGATAAATCAACAAATATTGTTGTATTGTGGGCTTTGGAAAACATAAATATAACATGATAAATCAACAAATATTGTTGTTTTATAATAATCATTAAATATTATTTTACGTTTTATTGAACCTTCATTTTATATAAAGTATATTTTACGTTTAATTGAACCTGCATTTAATGTTTTGATAGCGTGTTTTGTTAGAATATAAAGTATAGTTTTTGTTATCTAGTAACTACAAATTAAAGCTTCACTCATTGTTATAATACTAGACAAACATCTTAAAATTTTACATTAACCCTTATATTTGCAATGTATCCTGTAGGATACATCATTTGGTTTAATTAATTAATTATTTTTAATAATTCAAACGTAAACGAACGAGTAGAAATTACTTAAATATGTGTCGAATTATACACAATATATATCTAATAATAAAGTTATGCACGATTCTGTTTTCACTGCGATCCGCCACATTTAAGTAACTGATGCGAGAAATTAGTGTCTTGCCAATTTAAGGTTAAATATTATATTCAATTTTTGCCGCTTGTACGTATGTAATATTAATTACGTAATCATTTATGAGCAATATTTTACAAACGAAGAGTAGTCATGATCCTGTATACTCCTCTATTATTGGTCTTGAGATTTTAACATGAATCCTTTGAAATAAGTCTCTGATACTACAGTTTGCACCTACTCCTTCATTCATTAAGTATTACTTTTCCTGAAGAAATACTATTTTAGCCATTCCAATGTCGTTGTTTTGTTTACAATTTTACAAATTATTGAAAATTAAATTTTGCATCCAAGTCACAGTAAACATTAATGCAATAGTATAATTATAATTACAATAAACCACATAAAAAATAAAAAAAAAGTTTTTAAATTGTTATATTGTGTTATATTGTCGCCATTGATTTATTTTGGTTTAATCGACCAGGAGTTGCATCAGCTTTTACTCCAAGTCTTGGAACGGTTCATTTGCCACTTCCGATTCCGATTGAGGGTGTTTCCACTTTTCAGCCGTTGCCCTTTTACCAGCCGGCTGCTGGCCCTTCACATCCACATGTGTCAATCACAGAGGTAGATGATCAACAGCCAGTGTAGGGGTGACATGTGGCTAGCATGTCGAGTCCCCCAGCCGTTATAGCTGGTTCCTCAACCTGGAGCCGCTACTTATTGGTAGCTACCCACTTGCCTCACGATGCTGGGTGGGCACCGGTCCCATACTGGCCGAAATACCATGAGAAAATTTCTTCCCCATGCAGACTCGAACCAACGCAAGTCCCGTAGCTCTGCGCCAAGGCTTCCTACCTTAACCGCTCGGCTACGGCGCCACTTCCTAAATAGTTAAATCGATATAAAACTCGAGATCCGAAACATTTATTCCTATTGTAGATTCAATAAAATATGTGATTTTTTTAATACCTTTTTATTGTCAGGATATTTCATTACACGATGAAAGAACAATTAGTTTTATATTCTACTATGCAAATCTACCTCTTGTATCTTAATTTCGGATAACAAAACGACGATTTAATTTTTAATTTTAAAAAACTTGCGCATCGTGCATGACACGTTTTTAATGAGGCTCGGATACAAATAGGTACGTGTTTCGAATTGGAAGTAGATTAAGAACTCTTCATCCCGCAGTTTTAAATTTACAAAACTCCATTCATTCCATTATGAATTTTTAATCAGACTTAGCAAAAGTACTTTAAAGCGTGGGTTGGAATTGAATCTGTATATATTTATGAAAACATCCCAATTAATCGTGTTCTTATGCTGACCTGTATTTTATTTATTTTGTGTTCACTATTTAATTTAATATATTATTATTTGATTTAGCTTGGTAGAGTTAAAGCTAAATATGGCCTCTCTTCCAATCAACCGAGGGGCACTACAGTAGTTTCTATAAATAATAATAATAATAATAATAATAATAATAATAATAATAATAATAATAATAATAATAATAATAATAATAATAATTGTACAAAAGGATGTTGTACAAGTGATTAAAGAAATCCAACTAAGATGGTATGGGCATATAATGAGAAGAGGGGGCACACAAACAAATAAGCAATGAAATGAATACCTCCTGGAAAAGGGAGACGTGGCAGACCAAAGCCAACGTGGATAAAGGTAATTGAAGGCAACATGAATAAGAGAAAATTGACAGAACCTGACACTCAAGACCGGGATGTGTGGAAGAAAAAAATATTGTATTTTTTGGCTGAGGACACATATGTAAATAACAAAAACAGTCCTGAAATAATAAAACAAATAATACATACAACATGAAAATTTGATCCTTTTTCTGCCTATGTAAAATTTATTGAAATCTCTGCAGGTTATTTTGCTTTTATAGTGTTTATAATATTTTTTAAAGTTCTAGCTTATTTTTAACATTATATTCCTGTATATATGAGTGTCAGTCAGTTATTTTTATCATCAGATTAATTTTCGGGTTTAGTTAAGGTTTTTGTTTTTATTTTTAAGGGTGTATTTGTAGTTTGTTCATTGTATCATTGTTTCTGGCAATGCAATTAATGTATTCTTTGTTATAGTTTTTTAATAGCTACTTTAGCATCTTCATAAGTTTACATTTTAATTCTAGCTGGATTAGGGATAATTTCCCATATTATCTGTCATGAAAGTGGTAAAAAGGAAACCTGTTGGTTAAGATGTTGAATGTATTGATTTTTCAGTAATGTTTAAAGAACTAAAACGTATCTTCGGTTCGGGAATGAGATAAGATAGCGCTCCTGTATATATATATATATATGGTATGATAAGAAAAATAAATGCCTGGACGGGATTCGAAGCCGGATCTCTGAGTCTGTACCTCAGCGTGATATCCATTACACTACCAGGCGAATCCAATTCAAACACTTATTTTTCTTATATATGTATTATACTCTCCATATATATATATATATATATATATATATATATGTCTGTGAATGACAAGGGTACCGGCCGACAACGCCTAACACAACATCATAGAGGCAGATGAATGAAATGAAACGAAATGGGCGAGATGAGTATGGACAAATGAATTTTTTTTTTTAGATTTTAGATTTATTTAGATTTATTTAGCCTGGTGGAGTTAAGGCCATGTGGCCTTCTCTTCCACTCACCAGAACAAGCATATGTTACATATGAATACAAAAAATACAATAATAGTCATATAAAACAGGACAAACATATGTTACACATGAATACAAAAAAATTACAATGATAGTCATATTAGACAGGACAAACATGTTACATATGAATACAAAAAAAAGTTAACAATAATAGTCATTGAACAATTAATTATCTGTCATATTGAATAATAATGAAATAAATGTCTAATAATAGAATGAAACTAAATACAATTAAAATTAAATTAATCATACAATGAATAAAAAAAAGGAATAACAGCTCGAATCTACTATGCATAAAAAGAAAAGAAAAAAATACAAAGAAAGTAATAAACTACAATGAATTAATCTACGCTTTTTATACAAGGCATTAGGTAAATATATTAACAAATCCTAAGTCTATTTTTATTAAATAATGCAAAAACGCATTATTAATTCTTAAAAAGTAGTATTAGTGAGTTGTTTCTGTTAGTGATTTTATTTTCAATTTATTTCTGAAAGATGGTAAAGTTTGGCAGTCTCTGACATAGGGTGGAAGTGAATTCCATGTTCTAGCAAGAGAAACTGTAAAAGATTTCGAATAATAGGTAGTATGATGAGGAGGGATATAAAGGACACTGTGCTCAAGGGATCGGGTATCTAAGTTATGTGTATCAGAGAGTTTAGTGAAGCGGTGTGATAAATAATAAGGTAAATAATTGTGGCAGGAAAAAAACGGAGGGAAAACCCCGAGAAAAACCTGCCCGAGCTCCAAAATTTCGTTCACCAGTAACCCACATCGAATGACATACACTCTCTGCCAGGGCCCCAGCGGTAAGAGGCGAGCGTGTAACCACTTGCGCCATGTTATCGTCATCATCATCATCATCTGCATTCATGGATTAGGTCTGTTGACCCGTTCCGACTTCAGCCCATCTCTTTCTAGGTCTGGCCACTATCCATCCGGCTTTTCTTCTACTGAAGTTTATGAGTAAGTTATTTTTTACTGGTAGAGGTTACCAACCTCTAGCCAAACCTCTCTTCCTGGAGGGCAGGGAACTGCAATTTCGGAGTGTTCGTCTCCTAGAGAAGTTGCCTTCACTACGGCGTTGGGGAATTCTCTTCTCCCCATGTAACCCTGTGAACGGGGCCCTACCCAGGTACTACCCACTGGGCGAGTGGGACCTGGAGCTCACAAAAGGGCAGGGGCGCCTACTCCCTGGAATGAACCTCTTTCAAGGGTTTCCATTCTGTTACCCTGGCCATGTTATCGTCTTTATTAATATTTATATTTCAGAAAATAGATACACATAGACAGAAACGGAAGCAACACATAGACAGAATGAATGAAGATAGATATCCAAAACAAAATAAAAACCTAAAGACACCCGAGATGTGGGCAGACCTAAAATGAGATGGCTGAAGTCGGAACGGGTCAACAGACCTAATCCATGAATGCAGATGATGATGATTTCAGAAAATAGCAATTAAATTTATGGTTAAATACCATTATGAATACATGACAATTCATTAGGCCTATTTCAATCGCTCTTAGAGAAATGAATTAAGTTCATGTTACTTCATTTTGATAAAACTGAAGAAAATAATATTTTTTTATTGTTCATCTAAAACCGATAAGAACACTAGTGGCTATTTGCTGATCCAATATAATTTTTCTGCATTGTGTCAGTCATATACAATAATTTCTTATTACTAAAAATAATTGTTTTTAAGCTGGACTGAAGCTCTTTCTACGTGGATATAGTTTAGCCAGCACATTTTAAATTCGTTTTACCAAACAAATATTCCCTATTGTTTACCATCGGATCAAACAACCGATACAATTGTATTATGTTTTCCTCAACGAAAGCTGTTCCAAGCAAGAACAATTTAACTCAGGGGTTAAAACGATTCCGCATAGAATTTATACGAAACAGCCCCCGAGTTTCTTCCCATGGATGCAACAATTTGGAAATCATCGTTATGTAAATGCTTAGAATTTTGCGAGTAAGACCTTTCTTGCATTGGGCGATTAATAATAATGATCGTGTTCCCTTATTTCACTGACACATCAATAAAAATCACTTTCTGCTTCTCTTACCATAATATTTAGCATATTAATGTAAATAGAATACTATCATACCTCCAACTCCAAGCGCAACAGGCGTAGAAGATCTTGGCCTACCGATGTGCTGCTGGTCTAACATCCACATGTGTTGATCACAGAGATAGACGATCATCTAGCCAGTGTAAGGTTGATATGTGGTCAGCATGTCGGGTGCCCTAGCCGTTATAGCTAGTCTTCTCAACCTGGAGTCGCTACTTATAGTAGCTACCCAAATGCCTCACGATGCTGGTGGGCACCGGTCCCACACTGGCCGAAATTGCTTGAGAAAATTTCTTCTCCCATCGGGACTCAAACTAGCGCAAGTCCCGTAGTTCTGCACCAAGGCTTCTTGCCTTAACCACTCGGCTACGGTGCGAGACGAATATGTCCAATTAAATAAGAAGTCCAATGATAAACGAGATGTGAAAAAATAGTTGAAAATGCGGTATAATGCTGGCACATAGATTCGAAGACTTATGCTGGCCTTTTCTTTATTGAGTTTTTATTGTCCAGGTGGTCGCTGCGTACGAGATGTTTTAACTAAATGTTCCTCCATGTTGTAAACACTGGGATACTTCGCCAACCGGACAACTGTAATTTAATGACTGGTGATTTGTTGCTCATAAGGTCACGTAATTTTGCTTCTTAAAAACTTTACTATAGTTGAAAATATTTGGTTTTCATAGAAATATTTAGTTTTAATTACATAGTTTTACAAGATGTTACTGTCTTATTTCCTCCGGATTGCAACTTAATTTTTTTTCTTGCTAAACTTTACAATCTGTGGCACGACTTGTTTAATTTCTTGATAAACACCTGTGAAATTTTATTATTAAGATTTCATTTTTCAAATTATTTCCCACGATTTATTTTTTTTTAAATTAGGAATATTCCACAATATAGTATTTCTCCTTCAACCCAAAGTGATTTGTCGCCAGAGGTTCCTATCTAAAGCATCTTCTTCCCTCAAATTTCTAGCTACCACACTTCTCTTCACTCCATCTATCCAACGTTCTCTAGGTCTGCCTCTTCCACTTCTTCCATTCTTATGAGGTTTCATACCATTTCAAACGTTTTACCATTCACAATGATTTTTATATTTTTCTAACGATTATTTCAATGTATTTGTCTAGGATATTTAACTACATACGTAGCATGAAGACGTGGCATCCATATTGATTTTAACGAATATTCTATGCAGCTATAAAGACATGTTCCACTGCAGCCAACATAGGATATATACTAATTATCTATACACATATACCCTATTCAAAATATCAGAACCTACTATTTATTTTGGTGTTGTATTCTTTCACAGGTTAGAGTGCTTATATTGCGTTAGGTTAATATTTAGGTTGGTCTTTCAGAGGTTAGAGTACTTTAATTGCATAGGGTTAGCCTTTAGGTTCGTTAAATATCGTGTATATGTTGGCTGCATCCTGTGATTTCATGGTGTAAACCGCATTCCGTTTGTTGGCGTATGCGCATGGTGTATGATTTGAACTTAAAGACATTTTTTCACATCACATGTTGTAAAGTGTTACTGTTTTTTTTTTCGAAAATTACAGTTACATAAGTACCCAATCAGCTGCTGAACAAGGAACAACTAGTTCTGATAGGCCACTACTATTTTAACGAATTTTAGGTTTTCGAGGAAGCGGACTTCTCAAGTACAATTTTTACTATTTTAATTACAGTTATCTTATATGGAATGAAACTCATTTCCTGTACCTAACGTTTGGGAATTGTCAAATTTAATTAATTAATTGCGTATATTTCATAAGGGAATTCATTGCAGCGGGATGTTAATATATGCCTAAACATCCCGCGTTAAATGTGTGACATTCCAAATGGAATATTCTTGTGTTATGGCAGTAATTAAATACCATGTTAATCAAGAAATTGATGTTACAGTGTGATGAAAGTTACAGGCTGTGTCAAACCTTCGGTGTTAAAATGATGATGATGATGATAATACTTACTCTTACTTACTTACTTACTTACTCACTGGCACTATCGAACCCGTAGGTTCATGGCCGCACGGACATAAGCTCTCCATACATCCCTATCCTGAGCCAATGCTTTCCAATCATTCCCTGTACAATCTACTTCCCTCAAATCATAGTTAATGTTGTTCTCCCACCTCATTCTTGGTCTACCAACTGGGCGTTTTCCTTCTGGCTTTCCTACAAGAAGTTTCCATGCACGTCTTTCATTCCCCATACGTGCAACATGTCCTGCCCATCGCAGTCTACGAGACTTAACTGTTCTTATTATATCTGGCTTCCTATAAAGACCATGTAGTTCATTGTTATGTAGTCTTCTCCATTCACCTGTCTGGTCATCTCTCTTTGGTCCAAAAATTTTCCTAAGAACTTTATTCTCAAATACTCGTAATCTCCTTTCCTCCCTTAAAGTAAGAGTCCATGTTTCGCACCCATATAATATAACTGGTAGAATAATAATGTTATATATTTTCAGCTTAACGTTTTTTGAAAGGAGTTGGGACACCAAAAGTCTCTGCAATGCATAATAATAATAATAATAATAATAATAATAATAATAATAATAATAATAATAATAATAATAATAATAATAGTGTATGGCAATGTCAAAAGAATGCCAGAGCAAAGATTGCCTAAAATTGTTGTGGAATGGATCCCGATGGAAAGGAGGAAGAGAGGAGGACCGAAGAAAACTTGGATAGAAGGGGTACAAGCGGCTATGAATATCAGAGGATTGGAGGAAGATCAATGCATAGATAGAGAGGAATGGCATTTGGTTTTCGCAAGACGGATGATGATGATGATGAATAATAGTATAAATATGATAAATTATACGAGAAACTCCAATTAATATATGTACCTTACACTGGGCAATGTTAATGATGAAGCCAAGGTTAGAGTAAAATAAATTTACATTTATTTTAAAATATGCTAACGTCTGGCAGCACCTGATTTCTTGTGGTAGGGAATTCCAGTTGCGAGAAGTAGAGATAGTATATGACATGGAGTGATATATTATTTATAGATTTTGATATTTATAATAAATTATATAGATGGCAGAGATTGTAAACCGAGTATTTTGAAATAGGGAACGAATGGTCGGAAAATCATATTTCAGGTTCTACAATGTCTTGTGTTAAGAATAGCAAAGTAAGGTGAGAAAATTAGCGAGTTTGTATACCAGATTATTTTAGTATTCACTGGTTTGTTAGCGGGTTTTATTGTATAAGTTAGCTACACTGTTGAGCAATGACTAACACACATTTTATATTGCAATTAGCTGATTTTAGGTTCCATTGAGCTCAAATTCTCACTTTATTTTAAGTTTTTTTTTCACATTTTTTAGGGCGGGAAATCAACATATACGTTCTCTTTCATTTCTCTCAGGTAGTTATTACTGCAACAATAAATCTTGTGTGTTTTCGATTTTTTATTTTAATTTATGCAGGTTTAATGGTGGCATAGACTCTTCAAAAACTGACAGCTGAATTGATGTTTCTTGTAGCTAGTTTATAAAACAATACAGCAGACAGTCATTTTCTGTGTTTCACGGTGTATCAAACCTCAATAGACACTGATGAGGAACTGCTAGATGGCTGTCCCGTTGTGCAGAACTCAGTGAGCTTTGAAACATGTCAAAATATGTTAGGCTCCGATGTCATGCATTTATTAGACTGGTGGTCGCCACTTTGAACACTTGGTCTGTGATGTTAGATGTTGATGATTTTGATATGCAGCACGATTTGTGTAAGGGAATAAAACATGAAATATGCAATTCCCAACATTGGCTCCATATTTGAAGATATTCGGTTTTTAATCCCTTTCCTTCCATATAATTTTGAATCTAAAGTTTTGAGATACCGAGTATAGTCGATATAATTATTATTCGGAAGCCTATATTTTGTTTAGCCTTCTGCCAAATAATTTGAACCTCCAAGTTTCTACCAAAGATTATTATCGAAATATTATTTTATTGCTTACTTTACAACTAATTTTCATTTAAATTCGTCTCACCCAAACCCGGAGCAGCAACGAACATGTGTGAAGTGTTCATTATGTCCTTCGAAGGGAAAACACTGTGAATATTTTGATAGCTATCGGGAGAAACTAAACGGTCTAAATATTTTCAAATCAACGTCTGAGTCTAAAAGTAATTTACTTAGTTTATATTGGACAAAGGGTATGTTTTATTACTTATTATTAGGGAAAGGATTTTCCAAAAATATAGATGTTTTTATACCAATAGTTCAGTATATGTATTTGGGGGGATGAAATGAAGCGAAATGAATACAGTTTGTTGCACTTTTTTGCACATTTTCGTGAGATTACTACATTTCGTCCCTTTTGCGCCTTTTGTTTATGCTTCAGAACCTTTCCTCTATTCTTCTCTGCATTTTTGCACGCTTTATATTAGCTTGACCTGTATCTATCTATCTATCTATCTCTATCTATCTATCTATCTATCTATCTATCTATCTATCTATCTATCTACTATCTATCTATCTATCTATCTATCTATCTATCTATCTATCTATGTATCTATCTATCTATCGTTCTATGTAACTGAATCTTTCAACGCGTTTTTCACCCACTTAAAATAATTGGATCGACTTTAAATTTTGTATACTTGTAAAGGACCCGGACAATACAATAATTTCATATTTATTTTCTAAAATCCTGGCCAGAATCATCAGAAAATCAAATAGTGTCTTTGTATTTATGTAACGGAATCTTTGAACACGATTTTCACCCACTTAGGAACATAGGATAGACTTGAAACTTTGTATACTTGTAGAGGACCCGTGACAATATAATAATGTCATATTCATTTTCTAAAATATTGGCCAGAATCATCAGAAAATCAAAAAAGTGTGTTTGTATCTATGTAACGGAATTTTTGAACACGATTTTCACCCACTTAGAAACTTTAGATCGACTTGAAACTTTGTGTACTTGAAAAGGACCCGTGACAGTACAATAATTTCATATTTTGTTTCTAGAATCCTGGCCAGAATCATCAGAAAGCAAAAAAATGAAAACTGGTATAATAGGTTGCGGACTTGTCGACTTTTTAGTCAATGGTTGTAAGAGCTCAGTTGGTAGAGCGATACACTCTGGTGGTGTATAATTTCTGTAATCCATAGGTCGCTGGATCAAATCCGGCTGGGAGGTTTTTTTATTTAGAAGAGTATTACTTTCAGCTCATACTACAATAGAATCGAATTTAAAGATATTTACATTTTTATCTTATTCTGTAAAATATTAAAACTAAAAAATAAAAATAAATAATAGTTTTAAAAAACTAAAACAACACGCTTTATTAGAAAACCGAACTAAAAAAATGAAAAATAATTTTAATTTCCAACATGCTTGGGATAAATAATTTTACCATCAAAAGCGTGGGGTGCTTTTTATGATTTTTACATTTTCTTCTTAGAGACTTTACTTTTACCAATATCTGTTATTATCAAATATATTAATTGATAAAGAGCACCCCACGCTTTTGATGGTAAAATTATTTATCCCAAGCATGTTGGAAATTAAAAGTATTTTTCATTTTTTTTAGTTCGGTTTTCTAATAAAGCGTGTTGTTTTAGATTTTTAAAACTATTATTTATTAAAAGCTTGGACAGAAGAATACACATTTTTCTTCTTGAACAGCTTTTTAAAATCTCAATCAGAAGTCAACAATATTAATAAATATTAAAATATAATTTATGTAACTTATACCCAGAAACAATAGCCAAACTGTAGTGTGAAGTCAACAATAGTAAACAATAGTTGAATGCAGGCTTTCACGGCCGGTAATCGTAATGTTGAGTGATTCCGGGTTATGTGGCCGTGGTCCATAGTTGGTGTTGATACCAGACGTTTCGCCCTCAACTGCGGAGGGCATCTTCAGTGGCGAGTGCTTCTATGCGTGTTTCCTGGTCGGAAGATCTACTTAGAATGAGCACTGTGGACGTAGAGGACGTTGTATTAGTGGGGGGTGCAGGGTGAGTGGGCGTGGCTCTTGCTGATTGGCTAATAGTCGTCTCCTTGTTGTCACTGGTGTTAATGCATTTATTTTCTAGTGTATGAAACCAGGCCTTAGACAGTTTGATACCTTCTTCTTTTCTGTTAATATTTCCCTTATGCTTGTGTATTTCTATAGCCTCTCGGTATAATCTAGGGAAATAGTAGGAAGTTGTGGCTAAAACTTGTGTATCGTCGAATAGAATCTGGTATTCGTAATGGCATGTTCTGCTACAGCTGAACGAATGGACACCAGATTCTATTCGACGATACACAAGTTTTAGCCACAACTTCCTACTATTTCCCTAGATT
The DNA here is from genome assembly GCA_030220185.1 of Diploptera punctata. NCBI lineage: Eukaryota > Metazoa > Arthropoda > Insecta > Blattodea > Blaberidae > Diploptera > Diploptera punctata. The sequence continues at coordinate 60,376 of JASPKZ010009742.1, read as the reverse complement.
ATACCGAGAGGCTATAGAAATACACAAGCATAAGGGAAATATTAACAGAAAAGAAGAAGGTATCAAACTGTCTAAGGCCTGGTTTCATACACTAGAAAATAAATGCATTAACACCAGTGACAACAAGGAGACGACTATTAGCCAATCAGCAAGAGCCACGCCCACTCACCCTGCACCCCCCACTAATACAACGTCCTCTACGTCCACAGCGCTCACTCCAAGTAGATCTTCCGACCAGGAAACACGCATAAAGCACTCGCCACTGAAGATGCCCTCCGCAGTTGAGGGCGAAACGTCTGGTATCAACACCAACTATGGACCACGGCCACATAACCCGGAATCACTCAACATTATAATAGTAAACAATAAATAATTATAAATATGGAAGGTTCGCCCGAATGGGTATTATTCTTTGCTATATTCTGAGATCGATTTTGATCTTCACGGCACTCGGTGATATAAACAATAAATAATAAAATATAATTTATGTAAACCACCAGTAATTTATATCCCAGCAACAATAGCCAACATGCAGCTGTGAAGTCAAATTTAAATTTCAACAGCGTTGCTGTAACAGTTTAAAATAAGTTCAGTTAATACTGGCAATAATTTAACAGTTTTCTATCCAATGATTTGTTGTCTGAACCACAACGCATTTTTATTATTATTACAACTGGGTTTGCCCAACTATAACGTGACGAACGTTAAGAAGGATAAGTTGTACGCACTTTCAAAAGAATTCAAAACGCAATTTATGTAACTGTTTGCACCATTCTTTAATATTCCGTCTGCGAAGTAAATATTGCAATAAACTAAATAACTATGAACTACGTCTGATGGACTCTATAAAGAAGAAATATTTTGTGCAAAATGATATACATATTATATAAAGTGAGTTCATGTAACTGGTTTAAACCTTAATTCAATTGTTTCAGCGGCACTTTTTACACCTTTTTGTATGTATTTTCAGAACCTCCCCCCCTTTTGGGACCAAAATTTTTACCTTAAAATCCTTTCCCTACTTATCATGTAAACTGGTATCTGTAGGGAAATAAGCGTAACTAAATTAGCTTTTTCATGAAACTCCCACTAGGAGAGTATCCACGAGGTACATTCGAGATATAGACGTATTATGTAGTTTTATTTTAATTAACTTTCTCAGGACAAATGTAATACGAATGCGTAATTTGTGAGTATACAGCAGTATATTCTTGTTGCACCTCATATGTTTTTTTAATGTACACATAACAATGTCTTACACTTCAATTACCTATATATTACAATAATCTACCACTATTGAGCTAAAAGGAACTAGTCCTGTTTAGTCTCTCCCGGCGAAATATTTGATTATTCGTGACGCCAGTATTTGACGTCACACTCCTACTTGACTCACTCACTTGAAACACCAATAATTGGAATGGCCGTAATTTAAATTAGCCCTGCATAGCATAACATTGTTTTTGGAAGTGAGCATTCTTCCGACTGAGATAAAACAGGTTTTGTTATTTAATTCTAATTGTTGACACTTCACATCTAAGACCCTTTCTAAATTATGATATTCAGAGGTATTGAGAAGGTGCTGTGTTGTCACGTGTTCCTGATTGCAATATATTATTCAAATTAAATTGGAATGGACACTTTATAAATTTGGGAAATTTTTAAGAAGTGGTGGAATTCAAATATCTAGGGACAATTATTATAAAGGAAATTAGGTGCATTAAACATAGGCTCAATTTTGGAAATTAAAGATTTTATGCTTTGCAGGAACTCTTGTCATCGTAATTTCTCTCAAAATATATTAGCCAATAAATAAATAAGTAAAACTTATCCTCGCAGATGCGAAACACAATTCCATACATTAAGACTGTGAGCATTTGAGAATAAAGTTTCTATGAAAATTTTTAGAAGAAAGATGGACTGACAGGTGAATGGAGAGAACTTCATAACGGGGAGCTGCACGATCTTTCTGGAAAACCAAATGTAATAAGAAAAGTTCCATATGTTTGCGATGCGATGGTATGGATATTTGGCAAGAATGGGGAATCAAAGAGAGGTAAGGAAACTTCTAGGAAGACTAGAGAGAAAGCAACCAATACGTAGGCTAAGAATGAGATGGGATAAAACATTAACCGTGATTTGAGGGAGCTAAATTATACAATAAGTGATCGGAAAATATCAGCTTCGCATAGGGAGTTAGCAGAGCTAACATCCAGCGGTCTAGAACTACGCTTCGACAGTGTCAGCTAGTTAGTAAGTTACAACGGTATTATCAAGTGATTATAATGCAAAAGTTTCTGGTAATACAATAAAATCTAGCATTTGCTGGAGTCATATTGTTCGGCACCTGGATTTGAACCTGGCATCTCACTATTACGAGTCTAGAATTCTATGGTCAGAGCCAAATCGCTCGATGCTAAAACAGTTACTTTTCATCCATGAGGTAGATGAATTTGTCTGTTGAGACCGTCTGACAACTTGGGGAAATTACGTAATGGGTAATTAATCATCTCATATTGATAAAATTTTCTATGTCTGATCATTCTCTGTTAGGCTATAAATCACATGAGATCTGCTCTACAAATGATATAAGTAAACACTTGTGGCTGAGGCATTACCGTTTGAACTTTGAGTTCGGGAGGCACCGAGTTGAAATCTGGAGGTATTATTTGATACATTTTATAGGTCTGCTCATTCTCTGTTAGGTTATAAATCACACGAGATCTGCTCTACAAATTATATAAGTAAACACTTGTGGCTGAGGCATTACCGTTTGAATTTTGAGTTCGGGAGGCACCGAGGTAGTTATGATCGCCTATAGATCGGAAGCTCGGAGGTTCTTCCACGCGATATTTAACGAACTTAAAATCTAACCTAACGCAGTTTAAGTACCCTAATCTGTGAAAGACCAACCTAAAAGCTAACCTAACGTAATTAAGCACTCTAACCTGTGAAAGAATGTAACGCCCAAAAATAAATAGTAAGTTCTGAAATTCCAAAGTATATGTGTACAGTTAATTAGTACATACTCTATGTTGGCCGCACTGGAACACAAACCCGTTAAGTTGTGTGTCTGCACCCGTATATCCCAAGTGAGGCAAGAGGGTCCTGTTTATTTGGGCCTTTTGCGCAAGTCCTGATTATTCAATTGTGTATTTCCGCAGTAACTTCATAGAGAAACTAAAGGAATTATTACAATTTTAAACAATATGTTTCGTATTTCATTAAGGGTGCTTTAATTTACTCATATAGAGCTTGTAATTAACAATGTAACAGTGCCTTTAATTTTGTAACCAAACAGTCAGAAAGGAATGTAAATCATGTTTACATATACGTATTAATGCCAATTATAATAGTAGTATTACAAGTTATTACATTATATTAAGTTTCAAGTCTGTAACCACTAATTTACGAAACATTTAATAATAGTGGAAAACGCACAATATGCAAAATACCGATTATTAACTATCCAATCTTAGTTTTCTTATTGATACTTTTCTCTTTAAACAATTTTATAAACAATTTAATGGCAACTTTTATAATATTCATGATGTGTTCCGTTGAGGTATTATTCAAAATTAAAATATAACATGATGGAATATTCACCTGAAAGGTCCGTACCTCAACGTTCACCATAGATCACAACAATGTCCATCTGATAAACTAAAACGAACCCAGTACATGTACCCCCTCTACCAGGTCTTCAGTGAACACCAGTTTTGAATCCTGCCGATGATGGGACAAGTCCCGAAAGCGCTACAGTTAAATAACCAATTAAGTTGAGGAGACGGAACTTTCAGGTGAATATTCCATCATTTTATATTTTAATTTAATGGCAATAAATAGTTGTCAACATTAGTAGAATAAAGCGATATCTGTTATCGGTTCATGTTTTTTAACGCATTTGAATTTTATTAAAAAGATATCCAAATTGTGATTGAATGAATTTTATTCGCATTTGCATAAAATATTAAAAACTAGGGGAAAAATACATTATAAGTAGAAACTTTCAGTGTCGGTTATCGTCTCATGTTTCATTAACACACGTGAATTTTATGTTAATTATATGAAGTTCAAGGTGTGATTGAATCCAGTTTTTCGGGTATGTGCATAATATAATTAACAGATAGGAATAAAATGGACGACACAGTTTTATTTTAATGCCCGTATGTTTCAAACACTAAAAAAAAGTCTTCTCATTTATATCGTAGCAGGAGCGTTGGGAAATCTAGCTCTTTACTTTTGTTTTACTAAAAATAATTAAGGCGTACTCTCTGAACTGCCAAATTACAGTGTTTCAATTTTGTAAACTCTTTAATACCCACCCAGGCAAAATGCTCGATAGTATTAAAGGGGTTCCAACACTCACACACACACCCACACACACACACAAAACACACAACAAACAACACACCCACAAACACACCACCACACAAAAAACACACAGCTTACGTTTACTCTATAATTATGTTTTAGTGTATGATGCACAGGATTTTTTTATATTCTTAGGGATAGTTATAATCTATTAAATGTAGATTATTTTGATGAGGATAGTAAGTGAAGGGGCATATAAATACACACACACATACACACATATGTCAATTGTCAGGATAAAAACCGCCAATGAAAACGTTTAATAAATAGTTTAATAATGTAAGAATAAAACGAAATATAAGGGAAATATTAAATAAACTCTAATCAAAATTGTATATAGGCATCATTGCAGAGTTCTTTAGCGGAACACGTTAGGAAATATTTGAGTGGTTGGCTTCTTCAGTGTTCGTTTGGTCTCCCTGATCTCTACAACTAACGCCAATGGATATATTTTATTGAGGATATATAAAATAAATTGTCTATATGAATCCAGTGGCAAATGTGGAGGTTTTACGTCAGTGAATGTTAATACTTCATTCCTAAAATGTTAGAGAACACATAGCGATAATTTGAATGCAAGAGTTGCACTCGTAACAGTTCATGAGTCATTTTAAACTTCGTCAGTTAACGTATATTGAAATATGAGATTTCCCGTATGATTAATCGGGTAGGCCTATATGTTACCACATTTTAGCGAATTCCGAAGGAATGGGCCTATTGAAGTTGTAACATGAAAGGAATTTGAAAATGATTCGTAAATTATCCCCGATCCTATCAACTAGACACCGAAAATAACCATTGCATATGTGTATATACAGTATATTTTTTATTAGGAATATAGTGTTTCAACCCAAATTGATTTGTCGTCAGAAGTTCCTGTCTAATGCACCTTCTTCCCTCAAATCTCTACCTTCCATACTTCCCCTCACTCCATTTATCCAACGTCCTCTTAGGCCTGCCTCTTCCACTTCTTCCAATAGCTTTTCAATCAAGGATCTTATTTTGGTATTCTATCTTTATTCCAACTTATGAGGTGCCCATACCATTTCAAACGTTTTTCTTCTATTTTTTCTAATACTTTTTTTTCAACTTGCGTAATTTACCTTATTGTGCTGTTTCTGACTTTATCCATACTTGAAATTTTTGTCTATCGATTCCAGAAATCTATTTCTACTACTAACAGGTTTTTGGTTTGTTTTCTACTTACTGTCCAGATTTCGGACCCATATAATAAAATGCTTTGTAACAGAAATTGAAATATAGTTTTCTTCGTTCTGTATATTATGTTTCTATTCCAACGCACTGAGGTCAACGTACACAATGGTTATTCTTCCATTAGTTATTCTTATTTTAATTTCTGTAGTTGTATTCTCATTTGTATATTTTTGTATACATAGTAAGTACTTAAACATATGGACTTATATTTTTTTGCAGCCTATATTCCGCGGAGATTTTAAGCATGTACTCCTTTTAAATATAATCAAAATGTTTTTATATATTTTGTTCCCAAGTGTGCAATTTTCTCAGGAAACAAAATTGTAGAAATTTATTGGTGCATTACTTTAAAATTATTAATTAATCATTTTTTGAATTGCAGCTAGAACATAGGAGATTTGAAATTGAAGAACTTTTTCCTTTAGTATTTTTCAATAAAATGCATAATATGCCTCTACAATGTTGCCAAATTTCTGTTTTTCAATATCAATAAAAAGTAGTTTGTATACCTTCTTTTAATTTGATTTCTGCTAGAACAAACTGCAGGATCAAAAATACCAAAGGAAAAATTGTAATATTAACCTACTACAAACATGGAACATTTCACGTCTCCTATATATTGTGTGAAACTAGGATCTTTACTCGCCATCATTATAATGTAATGCATCAATACATTTCTGTATGAATTTTTTTCTACGACAACTGCATTTTTTCGTACCAAAATGTATAAGATATTTTACTATACTCGTATGTATCACTAGGATTTCATACTTGAAATCTGCGTACTTATATTATTTTCGCCCTGATTACATGTCTTTTGTCGGACGTGTGGTTTAGTGCTTATGTTCCTTGCCTCTAGGGCCGAGGGTCGCGGCTTCAAACTCGTCCAGAATCGATAGATTCCTCTCGGAGGGACGTTAAGCTGTGAATTCCGAGTCTGTATATTTTCGGATTTGTAAAATACCTTATAGTCTAAATTAGAGCATCTGATAAAAATTTAATCCGCCTTCGCCTGTTAAACATTTAACGGCTACAATTACTTTTTCCCTCGGAACTGAATTCAGCATACAGCAGTAATTAAAAAAAGTAAGGCCGAGTTCGTTAACCAGCAAATCTGACCGATAGGAGTAGATGTTTACCTGAAACGAAAATTTAAAAATCGCTCCAGAGGCCTCAATCTTAGATGTTTGCAATGAAACTTCGTGTAAGTCACTGAAATTAAAGACATTATCGAAAAATCAACGAAATGCGACCATTAAGAATAAAGTCTACCTGAAAGTCTTAATTTAAAAACCGCTCTATGCGATCACCCTGTTGTGTTTCTCTCGCAACGTATCTGTATGAATGACAGTGACAGCTCGTGGAATCAGATAACAGTAGTTGATTTAGAAACAAAATCTAACCTGTTGAGGCCTGCAATATTTATCAGAAATAATGTCACAAGTGATTATCAAATCATCGACAAATTCATGAGTCACGAAGTGGTGGGTGAATTTATCTAGAGGATTTGCAAATCAAGAGTGGCATTTGTTAGGACTATTTAACGAATAAAATTAAGCTGTTTTACTCAAAAATCATTAACTTAAATTTAGTTACTGATATTTTAAAGTATTTATATATTTAAAATACACGGCGATGTTTGAAAACCAAATCTGAAATGTGTGGTTATGTTTAATTTGTTTAAATACTGCAACTGATCATATTATATATTGCCAAATAGGATCGCAATATTGTAAGAATGCATCCTAGTGGAGAAAAAAAAATGAAATTCATCAAACTGTATATTATAAATCAACATTATAGGTTATTAATTTATTTTTTATAAGCAACTCTGATAAGTCATTATTTAAAAATACAATTATTGAACACACGATTATCAAACGTGCAGTTCTAAGGAATCTGTTCATCATTTACTATATTCAATGTATTTGTTGGAGAGTCAATCACTGCAAATAATGCTCTGATCAGTTTTGAATATTAAAAAGGAGGAGCTTTTTTATCAGAAAAGCAGGAGCTGGTAAAGAGAATTCGATAAACAGCGAGGTGAAATACTACTGTCATTGATTATAAAATAAAATTCATTGAAATGTGATTGGTCATTGACTCCCATTCGGGACATGAGTTAAACTGTCAGTAATATTGAACTCCTTTAGAAACTACCTGTATTTCTCAACTTTTTTCATTTTGCAAAGCTGTACTTTCTGTCCAAATGCTGAATATATCCAATAGTATCCAATAATGCAAGGTTTAAAAGTTTGTATATGTTTTTTGAAGTCAGACGATTCAATTATTTTACTCGAGAGTGTGTCCACGGATTTTCACTATACCAATTCCGAGCTAAGTTCCAGTTGTACTACAAACAAACTTGCATAATATATTCTTATTCCGCTCCGACTCCATCTGTTGGATGTTACTGTTTTTACCTTATTGACTAATAATATTGTTTATGGAACTGTTATCAATAGAAACATTGTTCTTAGATAACATATTTTAAGGTCAATAAAATTGAATACCAGGTAATATATCAATAAATTAGAAACTTAATCCATTGTGTATTTATTTATGACAATCAGATGTTTACACTTTTTCCATGATGTGTGTAGATATCCTTTCTTTGCAATTTCATTATGAACAAAATATATGTTCCATGTTGACTCACCTGAAAATTCTGCGTTACAATGGCAATTATAGGATTTTTCCATTAAACTGATTGAAAAATTCAAAATAGTTTCTCTCCGCGTTTCAAATGGTTTGCTTTCCAATGTTTTAAGAAAGGTTGCAGAAAGCGACCCTTTTGAAACAACTGAAATCAGAACGCATTCTGCATTGCGCATGCATAAGAATATAACAATGTTTATTTAGGCTATTAAAATTATAATTATATATTTTTTAATTCTCCCATATAGGGCCTAACTCATGTAGAGAAAATATAAAAAACTATTATTCTACCAGTTATATTATATGAATGAGAAACATAGACTCTTACTTTAAGGGAGGAAAGGAGATTACGAATATTTGAGAATAGAGTACTTAGGAAAAATTTTGGACCAAAGACAGATGAACAGACAGGTGAATGGAGAAACTACATAACTGTAAACTACATGGTCCTTATAGGAAGCCAGATATAATAATAAGAGTTAAGTATCGTAGACTGCGATGGGCAGGGCATATGGCACGAATGGGAAATGAAAGACGTGTATGGGAATTTTCTTGTAGGAAATCCAGACGAAAAAATGCCCCAGTTGGTAGACCAAGAATGAGGTGGGAGAATAACATTAACTATGATTTGAGGGAAATAGATTATACAGGGAATGATTGGAAAGCATTAGATCAGGATAGGGATGTATGGAGAGCTTATATCCGCGCGGCCATGAACCTACGGGTTCCATAGTGCCAGTGAATTAGAGTTTAGTTAGAGAGTGAATTAGATTTTCTTATATGCTTAATGGTAAACCATTATTCGAGCAATGAAAATGCAATCATACATGTGGTTTGTTTATATCACAATTGGAACTTAGCTCGGAAGAGGTATAGTTTTTTCTTCATTTTTTCTCCTATTTTCGTTTACACTGTTTTCCTTTTTTTTTACCTTTTTTAACTTTCTGTTATTCTCATACATAGACACAAGGACAAGACACACACCCAGACCCAAAGTGGAGATTAAAAATCCCCTACCCCGCCGGGAATCGAACCCAGGTCGCCGGAATGGAAGGTAGAGACTCTACCGACTACGCCACGGCGACGGACATAGAAAAGCGAAATACAAGGAAACAATAAAATGCATTTATTATTTCAGAACCACAGATCAGTTATATTTAAATACCGGTACACCTCGCACCTGAAAATTCAAGTCGTTTTTGCATTGAACTGTGTGTTTTATATTTATATCTGCCGTAGGCTTCCTCTGGGGTATTTATTTTCAATTTATATTCAATGTAAAATAGCGTAAAATGTTTATATTATAGAACAGTTGCTGTATTCATAATTTTAATTGCCTAGAGAAAGCAGTTATGCACTCTATATAGGTCTCAACGATTCCGGGTTTGCTTGGCGATTGCAATGTAAATCGCTGTAGACTGCGAAGTTTTATGAAGGGAAACCGGGATGCGCACACAGGAAATATCCAACGAAAATATTCTTGTACGTGGCAAGAGATTTTAAACTAGTCAACTTCACGGATCACTCCACATTGAACATAACATGTGATAGAGTTCAAAAATTAAAATAATGGATCTTCTTGGTGGTAAACCTTATCGAGTTAAAAAAACGCTCCATTCACCAAACAATAAAAAACAAGTCAACGCGTTTACGCTACTACGTAGCCACTGGGCTGAGTCCTGATAATGGCCAGGTAGTTGACTTGTTTTTAATTAGTGAATGGAGTGTTTTTTTTTACTTAAGTATGTATATTTAGTCCACCGCTGTAATGTGCCTTGTCACGCAGTGGGCCCGGGTTCGATCCCCGGTCGGGGCAGTTTTTCTGGGTGAGGTTTTATCGGGGTTTTTCCTTACCTGTAAGACAAATGTCAGGCCCAAACGGTCCCCGAAATCATATGGCCATCATCATCACCTTCATTCTTATCATTATCATCATCATCATCATCATCCTGCACCGGTGTGGAAAGCAGCGGGAAGTTACCACACCTACAATTCCCTAGTAAAGCTGCAAGAATAACTTGAAAATGCTATGATTGCCCTCGGGCAGAATTACTATGGCTGGATGGATGGATGTATATTTAGATAAATAACATATTTTAAATAAGTTATTAAAGCGGAAGTCCACCTCTGTGGTCTCGAGATAGCGTGCTGGTTTGTCACGCAGAGGGCCCGGATTCCATTCCCAGTCGGGACAGGACCCTCGGTGAGATTTTTTCCGGGGTTTTACCTCACCTGTAAGACAAATGTCAGGACGATTAGGGCCCAACTGTCCCCGAAAATCATCCGGCCATCGTCATCATCATCATCCTTCACCGATGTGGAAAGCAACGGGAAGCTACTACACCTATAATTCCCTAGTAAAGCTGCAAAACATAGCATGAAAGTGCTATGATTGCAGTGAAAGACGTACCTTCAGGCAGATTACTATGGTTGGATTAATAAGGGAAGAATAAATTACAAAGTAAAATATTAAATTAGATACCTGGCAGGTACCGTCGTCCTCAACTTGGTTAAATAAAAAACCTTTAGGCCTTTCGGAAACCGGCTTCCATCTTGAGCAGAAGGATATGCGTTAATATTTGTTGTTGTTTGGCGACGCTTTTGATATCAGCCTCATCCCATAAAAACCGTCTCTGATACATAGGATTTAATTAACAAAATAAATATAAATTCCGTAAATCAGCCTAATCGGATCATAAATATTGGATTTGTTGGTGAACTAGTTCATGCAGTTCTGTCATGACGGACTTTTTACATAAGGCATTGCAGTTCTACAAAGGAAAGTCTTCAAATTGGGTAGCTATAGCAAGGGATATGAAGTTCCATAAATAAGTTACCTTAACTGAATTTTCGAAGTTATTCATATGTAAGTTAGTTGATATTCTGTCGGGGTATCTTTCTTTTCCTTTGTGAATCTCTCCTCCACACATCAAAGCAGCGGCTGTACCCATCATTAGAGTCCGGAATTCCATGTAATTACATATTTCGTCATCGGCTTGTATCAGTCTGTGAACTTGAAATGTTGACGTGCTAGGCTTTTGGGACCATTGCCGATATATTTCATGTTCACGTTGCCACATTTTTACACATTTCATACAATATTAAACATTTTAAAGATAATCACATACTGCGTTAAATGCTTAATTTAATAGGCCTACATTAAATTTAAAAATATGTATACAATTTAAAATATAATTTAGTGCTATACAATTTTAAGCTGAAATTTTTCAGAACATGCATCGAATACATTTCCCAGCTACACTATACAGCAGTCACTTGTGTATAGGCCTAAGGACATTTCTTGTAATCTTGACCTTCCCGGTCTAGTTGTTAGATTGGTTGCAGTACACAACATACTTTCTGATCGCCGACAAAACATAACTCCCTAAAATATAGAAAACTATCTTTAGGCTTTTTGTATTTCGTGCCAAGGTTGGTTTTATAATTCTACTCTAACCTTATGGAACGTACTGTATTTTTTTAATTCAGTTTGTATTAAATTATTTTTTCACATTTTAATTGACATAAAAGCAGGTTTACATTTCTAAAATTGTATTTTAATTTATATATTATATATTTGGTACACATTTTGAGGTTCATTGTTACATATTTATGTACACTTAGCGGCTTCAAAACGCAGAGTCCCTGTTACGACCCACTGCGCATGCTCGAAGAGCTAAAGTTGTGGTTCACGAGGTAACACATTATTAAATAATTTATATACGCTGTACTGGGTTCTGATCGTCTTAAGCAGATAAAGAGCAGTGATGGAGACGTGTTTCTAGATTTTACGAGTATTGGACGTATGCAATATTACTCAAATTGCGACATTTCTAATAAAGTTCAACTCTCGTGCATAGTGTAAATGTAAATAAGACAACCAGGATTTAAACGACTAGCATCCGATGTTCGAGTAGTGTAGATCGTTAAACCAATAATGACAATCATACAATCATATATATATATATATATGAGCCAGGGTTCAAATCCCTAGACATTGATTTTTTATTTATATTTATTTCAGCAAGATTCATCACATAAGTTATTTCCACCCATGTAATCAACGTTGACATTACAATATTTTAAATAATATTCCTGCCTCCGTAAACTCTGTAACGCTATTTAGCTACCGGTATAAATTTGTGTGTGCAGTACCACGTTTCAATAATAATGCTATAAATTTATATAATAAAATATAATATAGCTTCATATATGTATGCATTTATTTATTTATTACTTATTAGCGAGGAAAAAGTTTCACCCATCAATTAAAATATTTAGTTTATATAAGTCAAGTCCAGCCTAATAATAGCCCATAGATGATGGATGATGATGATGATGATGATGATAATAATAATAATAATAATAATGATAATAATAATGATAATAATAATAATTAATAATAATAATAATAATAATAATAATAATCATCATCATCATGAACAAAGCCTTTTTAGGCCATTTGACCTGTTAAAGTAAACCTAAGGCAGGGCGCCCACTGGAACGACAAGCGACAGCAACAAGACACGGATTTGTTGATTTGCTTGTTGCTAGCATGTATGTTTGTTTATAACCCGTAATATCGAATTGCAAGAAGCCCATTCGTCTGATACGACAGCAACTTGACACCAACTGTTTGTGTTGCTCCACTTTTTGTTGTGTCAGTTGCGAGTTGCCCGCACACAAGTGTGAAGATGAGACGATCCTGATTTCAATGTAACATTTGTTGAACGTATTAAAGAATATCCTTGTCTTTATGATACTACATTGAACCAATACAGTAACAGAAATGTTCAAGATCAGGCATGGCATAGGATTGCCAAGGAATTGTCGGAATCTTAAGTAATGAATATTGTATTATTAAAAATAAAAACTCATTAAACTTAACAATTGAATTTCCGAACATTTTTAATGCCATGATAATTTATTTTCTGTCAAGCCCACAATTCACAAAATAGATTACAATAACAGCTCAGTTATGAAAATATTAAAGTATTTTTAACTTATGTCAAACTCTTTACACACTTGCCCGCAATAAATAAATAAATGTAAAAGTAACAAGTGAATTTCCGAACAAATGATCGTAGAAAAGCAACTGTGACGTAGCATACGAATTTATGCAATTGCGATATTTACAAATATGCAAACAGTAATTATAGATGTATTCACGTAGACTTTCACGGCCGGAGTTGCTATCATGATGTTGATGAAAATTTTCGGGCTGTAGGGCGTGGTCGTGAGCTGCCCGAAAATCTTCATCAACGTCATCATAGTAATTATAGACTCCTTCATTTATCTATTTTCTTTATTTATTTGTTTTTTTTTGTCTAATGCCACCAGGTTGTCTCTTATGACATTTGTGGCTTTCTTCCCTGGCTTTGGCAGAATTATAATCCATTTCTTAGGTTGGGGTACCTGGAAGGCGGAGTTACGTTACCCCGATGATATGATGGGTGATAAATGATAATGAAGCACCAGGAGAGTTCTTAACCTGAATTCTAGACCATGGGCAACCACAGGAATAATTCCCTTTAAGAAAAATTCCTAAGGCTTGACCGGGAATCGAACCCGGGACCTCATGAACTGTAGTCAGAAACGCTGACCACTAGCCCATGAAGCTGGTCATTTTCTTTATTCATTTTTTAAATTTAAATAACTTCATAAATAAATTACTTTTTCTTCTGACATCTTATATTTCTTCCAATTGTTATTAATACATATTTAATTCTTTGAACATATTAAAAGCACCACTTTCTTCTACATTAGCAAGCCAAAAAGAATGTACCCAGAATAACCTTTTACGTCTTGTGTTGTAATAATTGGTATTAGCTAAATAAACTAGATCAAGAAAATCCTCGTCCTCCGACGACAGGTTGTACTATGAATCAGTCCAGTGAGCGTCAGGTCACTTTGCTGTCATAGTCCGTGTTGGATCAATATATTTGTTGTATCACTATCATATCACGATCATCTTAGTGGGCGCCCGGCCTAACAAAGAAGGTCTTCATATCTTTCCTCCGATGTTTTGGTCTTCCTTGGTACCTACGTCCAGTTGGAATATATTGGAACCCTAATTTTACCCGGATTTGGAATAATTTCCCATATTATTTGCCATGAGAGAGGGAAAAAAGAGGCATTCGGTAATTTAGGTATAATTTTCGCTATACTAGCTATTGGTCTTCTAGGATTTGTTGGTTAATTTTGGAAGGCAATCAACTATTTGGAAGTATTACTATTTAATAATAATAATAATAATAATAATTATTATTATTATTATTATTATATTATTATTATAATTATTATATAGTTATATTTCCAAATAGTTCGTTTTTTCTTTAAGAGTGGACAGAATAAAATAGAAAGCATTGCAACAATTTAAAAAAAATATATCCTCATCGGGAATCGAACATGTGACCTTTTATATACGAAGCAAACCATAAGGTACTGAGCTAAGCGTTCGTTCGTTTGCTGTGCATAAAAGAATGTTCTTCATTGGAGGAAATGGAACGTATTGTAGCTCAAATGTGCAATTAGTTTACTCGTGTGAATCGCGCGTTAAAACCTGAAATGTTTGAGATCAAGAATCCGCTCATTCTGTTTTTTTTTTCTAAGTGTATATATCTCATAAGGTAATCCGGTCTCTTTTCTTCATTACCTTAAGAGTGGATGCGAAGTTACTACAGCGCTTCGTTATATTTAAGACTCCGCGCCAGCTTCTCTGTAATTCTGTGGAAGGGTCTTAGAAGTTTGAGCCAACTGAAGCCAACTATGTTGTTGAGGTCCAAAAGTACGTACACATATGCGCGCCGCGAACACGAACGGCGCGTGTTATGTTCGTCGAAATTATTAATTTCAACGAACCTCCTGCGATCCATAGGAAACCCACAAACCTTCAGTAGACATTTTGCAGAGCAGGTGTAACCAACGATGTCTATTCCCTTTCCGTTCTCCCGCTTGTCCTGCATTCTTTCCCAAAAATAGGGACTTTTTTTTAAATGCCGCGGGACGCGGGACAAATTATTAAAAATCGGACTGTCCCGCCAAAAATCGGGACGTCTGGTCACGCTTATTCTTATTACATCTTATAACTTTATTTATACTTTTTCAAATATTATAGCATAAAGGAATTTAAAAAATATATGATTTGTATATCCATTCCATAGTAATTCTGCCCGAAAGGCAGGTCCTTCACTGAAATCATAGCATTTTCATGCTATGCTTGCAGCTTACTAGGGAATTGTGTAGGTGTGGTAGCTTCCCGTTGCTTTCCACACCGGTGAAGGATGATGAGATGATGATGATATGATAATGATAAGGATGATGATGATGGCCATATGATTCGGGGACCGTTTGGGCCTTAAAGTTTTCCTGACATTTGTCTTACAGGTGAGGAAAACCCCGATAAAAACCTCACCCAGGAAAACTGCCCGACCGGGGATTGAACCCGGGCCCCGCGTCGTGACAAGGCAGCACGCTACCGCGAGACTACAGCGGTGGACATGATTTGTAAATATATGTTTAAAATTATTAAGAATCTATCTCACCATAACATGGCCTTATTTTTAATAAAAATGTACATGATTATTATACTAGAGGTTGTACTTTATTGCACAAAGATACTAGTTGTTCTAAAAAAACAAAGGTATAAAAGGGATTCGTTCTATGCATTAATCAACCATTAAACTACCTACTTACCTACTTGAATATCAACATATCACTAATGTTAACACATTTTTCTAATTGTATTAAAAATATTTTTTCTCATTGGTTTCTTAGTTAATTTTGTTAATTTGATTATTATTGATATTATCCTGTTTAAATATTGTATTTATATGTGTATATATATTGTGCATCTATAGGAGTTTGTATTCGTAAAACTTATGCCTGAATTTGTTTTCTTGTTTTTTATTGTTAATTGTTTTATGGCCATTATTTTTTTTATATTTGCCCCTTAACATGAGCACTCTTGCTCTTTGGAGTCGTTGTAGAGAAAAATAAATAATTAGCAATAATTTGTTTATATATTGTATTGTTTTTGTGATACTTCAGACATAATAATTAATGAAAGGAACGTCTTAAATAAATAATGTTTTCTAAATCATTCCTAATTTATTTATACACTTCCAGTACACACGAAAAAAAACACATCATTAAAAAAAAACAGGCATCTCATTTCAATGATTTTTTAAAATGATCCTTATGTTGTGGATCCCACAATAATTGCTTGCTTCTATAAATGTCAACAAGTTTTAACACGTTTTCCTCTGACCACTCCATACTCAAATAATAGGTGCGCACGAAAACAACGAACCTCTCAGGTACCCGTCCAAATCTAAACAGCGAACCATCAAAGTGTTCGTGGAAAAAACCGACAATGAGTGGATCGTGGTGAGAGACGCGCGCGCGGCGCGCGCGCCGTTCGCGCGCACCTTAAAACCCCGTCCAAATCTGACGAACATGGTGCGGCGCGCGCGCCGTTCGTGTTTGCGGCGCGCAGGTGTGTACGTACCTTTACGTCTGCTCGCTCTATTTAGTCTTAGGGTTATGAGGCAAAAAGTGGACATCCGAATTTCGAGATAATTTTGGGTTTAAAATGATGCTTAGCACCACTAAACATGAAAACATAAAAAAAAAAATGCGGACCATCCAGAAATAAAGCAGTAAAATAACATTTTATAATCGCTACAAAATGCACATTTCACTAGTGTACTGTACGAGGCACCATCCCCTTTTCGATATAAATTTGGTATTAAAATGAAGCTTAGGATCACCAAATATGAAAACACAAGGAAATCTGCGGACCATCGCTACAGAAACTAGGTTAGAGTAATAGTTTCTTATACATAATTTGGTTAGGTTAGCTTTTAGTTTCTTGCACATACAGTATAATTTATT
Organism: Diploptera punctata; assembly: GCA_030220185.1. NCBI lineage: Eukaryota > Metazoa > Arthropoda > Insecta > Blattodea > Blaberidae > Diploptera > Diploptera punctata. The sequence continues at coordinate 43,237 of JASPKZ010009742.1, read as the reverse complement.
TACATAACTGTAATTTAATAATGTCTTATTTTCACAGGTTAGAATAATTTAAATACGTTACGTTAGCTTTTAGGTTATGTACATGTATTCCAATAAATTATATTACAAATTTTGAAGACTATGTTATAAATAAGTGGCATCTATTTACTGAATACTTTGTAAGGGCTAATTTGCCGTTGTTCATTTTCGAGGAATACGTGCGATGACGTATCATATTATTATCGACAATAGATTTCAGTTAAACAATTTTTTCTTAAGAAACACTATGTGAGGATGTGAGTTTTATTAAATTTCAAACTCTTTACTATATAATTTTGCAAATATAACATTTGGAAATACAGCAGTGCACTTTTATTACAATAAAATATTTATTCTATTTTCGCATCTCGATTGACAAAGACATGCTTTTACCCTGGACTAACGTCTAAATAACGAATCTGACGTCACTTCAGGTAATATAGGGAATAGTGTTTTATAAATTGTTATTTTGCAGCTTTGTTTCTGGATGGGCTGTAATTTTTTATTTGTTTCATATTTTCATCTTCGACGTTCCTAAGCTTCATTTTAAAACCAAAATTATCTCGAAATCCGGATTTCCACTTTTCGCGCCGTACCCCAGGACAGACTAAGATTAAATTGAAATGCTTCATACCTCACCTCTTATCCTGCCTTCTAAGTAGACCGCGGTTTTTTAAGCCTCGGCGGCTTCATCTTCAGTACTTTCTACACGACTCATGTTATGTCGATCAGAAAAACTACCTCTTTTCCGTCGTTGGTGGACCGATAAACCTGCGGATCAAGTCAGAATCCGCGGGAATTTCGAAGTTCATTCTTTCAATAAAGCAGAAAAAACAAAAAAATATATTGATCAAAATCATACTTGCCACGTTTAGTATGAAAATGTGTGATGGGTTTCATTTTAATATTGTGTTGTCTCCGAGGAGATCCTAACGTGGAGCTGATCTCTCATTCGGAGAGCCCTTCCATGGCCTTGTGTGGTCAAAAGAGGATGTATGTGATCCATAGTTAAAATTCCTTTCTCGACTGGCCGTGTTACTCTAAAGTCAGGGTGACGCGTGGAACGTAAAAGTACGTGTAAGACGAGAGGTTAAACTGCGATAATGATATGGAGGCCGTTATCATTAAATTTCTGCTACGTGTTCCGGTATGTGGCTATGGTTATTGCATTCGTCCCAATACTGCATTTCATTATCCCACTAAATGCTATGATGTATTTTACAAGGTCAACAAGTGCAATATTAAACACCAATTTCACATCACGCACTTTTTTTTTAAATATCTCACTTTGTAAAAAATTTAGATTTAATTTTGCACGATAGTACGATCTGTCGTACTTACAGCAATGACGACCATGATTGAAATTTCAATTCCCTACATTTTGGGGTTGCCAGCCTATAAATAACTAAATAACTATACTGTAATATTACATACTTTGTGCGGGAAGTAAAACCACCACTGCCCTTTATATACTACGTACATTATATATATATATATATATATATATATATATGTTATAATTAAATATTTAACATTGAGCAATGCAAGCTTAATATGGTATGATAAGAAAAATAAATGCCTGGACGGGATTCGAACCCGGATCTCTGAGTCTGTACCTCAGTGTGATATCCAATGGATATGTAATGGATATCACACTGATATATATATATATATATATATATATATATATAAACACACACACACAAAAAGTAAAACCACTACTGCCCTTTATATACTACGTACATTATATATATATATATATATATATACACAAACACAAATATGTCCAAAAATAGTGTTAATATATATACATTATACGAAACAAATCACTGCATTTTATATGGAGTATTAAAACAATGTAAAACAACAAATTCGTACTAAGACGCCATGTTATGTCTAATTAGGCCACGGCCTACTGTAGCCTCAACTAATTTTTTTTTTCAGCATTTACCGTATAGTGTATCATATTTATATTATTATTATTATTATTATTATTATTATTATTATCGTATCATTATTGTTATTACCCTATAAAATGTTGTTTGTACATGACATTTACATTGCTACATTTATTGTATGTTTAACTGTTTATAATTAGTATAGTGTATATCTATATTTGTCGAATATTCATTTGTATTTGTGCTAGTTGAGTGGAAGAGAGGGCCTTATGGCCTTAACTCTGCCAGAATAAATAAAGTATTATTATTATTATTATTATTATTATTATTATCGTATCATTATTGTTATTACCCTATAAAATGTTGTTTGTACATGACATTTACATTGCTACATTTATTGTATGTTTAACTGTTTATAATTAGTATAGTGTATATCTATATTTGTCGAATATTTATTTGTATTTGTGCTGGTTGAGTGGAAGAGAGGGCCTTATGGCCTTAACTCTGCCAGAATAAATAAAGTATTATTATTATTATTATTATTATAAACATTGGCCACACTGTTAATGTTAGTCGGTTGTTTATAATGAACGCAAATATTTCCAACAAAGATGTTATTATTTTACTATTATTTATTATTTTGAAAACATAATAATGCAAAAAATGATGTACAACGTACGTATGTGAAGTGTTTTACAGAACCAGCTCATTATCAGTATCTACTCAGAGACAACACAACAGGAAGACCAAACACACCATTCACACATACACATTCATACTAAACGTGCCAAAAATTATAATGTTGATTATGATGGCCAGATGTTGTTCCTGGACCGTTTGATCCTTAGCATTTCCTAACATTTGTCGTACAGGTGAGAAAACCCCCGAAAAAATATCAGCCATGAAATTTGTACCGACCGCGGATCGAATCCGGTCCCGCTGCGTAAGAGGCAGAAAACTATGTATAATACCATGTAAGTAGTCCACTGTGTTGTATAAATAAAAATAAGTAAAATTTAAATAATGTGCAGTAAATTATTGTAATATACCAAAAATAATCCTTAATACAAATGTTCATTAATATATATATATAAAGTTGACACAAAAGAAGAGAAAAAAAACATGTACTTTAAGTTCAATCTGAGTATAAAGGGATGCATATGGATATGTTTTCTGCTGATCTTTGTTAGATAAAAACAACAAAACACGAAGTTTATTTGGTATATGCAGTACAATACTAACCAAACCTCAGGATTTCTATTGTTAGCAAATACAAAACACAGACCAAAGCTTAATACGATACGAGTATTAATGCAACAGACCCAATAATCGAACACAAGTTATACTCTTTGCTTCAGTCGTGCAAACCGCAATTCTGTGGCGACAATATACGGCGGACATAATGATAAATCTGCTTTCCCAGGGTATCCACGCCTCGCAAAATTTATCAAACGAAATATGATCTCCAATATGGGAAGAGGTGGCTTTTACATCATTAAAAACAATTCCCTTCGAGGCAATATTTAATACAAGGCTTGAATTATTGCTTTACCCTCCATAGAAAACCATTTAAAAATTATACTTTCTATACTTCTTCACCAAATTATATACGCACGATATTTAAAAACCTCATGCATAAAATTAGAGGATAACAGAAGAGGTAAAAATAAGATTTTCATGTATTAAAGTGTTTAGATTTAATTTGGAAGTTTCCTTTTCGGGAATGATTTTTTGTGGAACCCTTTTCGAAAAGTAAAACTTTGTTACCCTGTATCTAATTAACTAATTCACTGCCACTATCGAACCCGTTACGCCCATGCCCGTGCAGGCATAAGCTCTCTGTAAATCCCTATCCTGAGGTAATGTAGAGTGTATGGCCTGGATTTCCTGAAGTAGTCCCCGCCCGGAGAAAAATTTTACCCTCGTGGAACCTATGTCCGCGTTTCTTGGCGATTGTATTTTTAAGGTGAAGGATCGTCATTCTTTCGACCAAGGTACTTTTTTCGTCTGGCTTATCACCTTCGACCAGTCCGGCATGGGTAATCCTATCAGCAGCAATGCTACCGCCGCGCCGGCATAGCTCTCGGAATCATTTTAGCACGCAAGCCACTCCACCACGACAAGGTAAAGTTATCATAGAGGAAAAATTTAACTTGTAGATATATTATACATTGTTCCCGGTTGAGTTTTGGCTTCACCTGTAAGACAAGTATCAGAAACGTTTAGTCCCAAATAGTCTCCGAACACCATTTGGCCGTCACAATCATCTCTACCATGTTTTGCTTGTTTAATGTGTATGATATGTCTTATCTTAAATGTTAGTTATAAATTAAAACAATTTACCCTAGTAGTAATTACGCTGAAAGAGTCAGCAATCAATTAGGATACAAATTCAATATGTACAATTAGAACTAAATATACCAGTGATAGTGATAAAACAAGACAAAAAAGTACTCAAACTGACGCCATCTTTAGTTTGCAGTACTATCCTTCAGAGCGGAACATTGTCCTGCTTCGTTTGTGGATGATTTGCGAACTAATGTCGTTTCATCCCGCGTACACTCGCTTCACCTCAGTCTGTGGCTTCGCGGAGTGCAGTGCAATTACCCTAAGGAAGCTGGGTAAGTGCTTCATTTGCCATTTGTTCCCTACTATACATGGTTATTATCTATGTCCGTGCGACGCAGCAACAGTGCTGATATGAGTGCAGATAAACGTTCCGCTGCATTATATAATATATATAGTTTGAACTTTTTATTTTTGTAATTTACTTTGATATGATCACCCTGAGAGCGGAATTTTATATTATAGATATTTTTTTATTTTTAAATAAAAATAATTAGGTCAGATTAAGATTAAGGATTAAGACAGTTAAATTAAGCATATTTCATAAATTCAATAATTTGTGTCGGGATCAATTTGGGTATGATTTTTGTCTTCTGTAACCACTTGTACTGGTATCTGTGGTTTTAATTGGATATATTCGCATCCTGATTGATTACTGTCTCTTTCAGCGGAATTACTATAAGATAAATAGTTACATATAATGGCATGAAAAGTAAATGCCTGAGTCGGGATTTGAACCCGAGATCTCTAACTTTATATGTTAGCATTCTAACCAACTGTGCTACTTCGGAATGCTAACACATTTTTTTTTAATTGAGATTAATACATACATATATATATATATATATATATATATATATATATATATCGATAAAGCGTCACTGCTATAAAGTAAAAAAAAATATTCTCTTTAATTTGCTTACTTGTTATAGTCAGCTACTAGATGGCAGTGAAGACCGAGTTCTCGCGACATCTAGTAATAATGGAGAATATAATACATATATAAGAAAAAAAATAAGTGTTTGAATTGGATTCGCCTGGTGGTGTATGGATATCACGCTGAGGTACAGACTCAGAGATCCGGGTTCGAAATCCGGTCCAGGCATTTATTTTTCTTATACCATATATATATATATATATATATATATATATATATATATCTACTCATCACTTTTTCCACTAGGGCGTAGGTTCTTCGCTGCTTTAACAAATTTGATATCATCAGCTGTGTCCACGTGGACATTCCATTCCCTTTTCCTTGTTGTAATAAATGTCTCGACATCTATAATATTGCATTTCTCCCTCACATCCTGGTTACTAACTCTGTCAAGTCTTGTTTTGTTTACTATGGCTCTTAATGTTTAATTTCTGCTGTTCTCATGAGTTGTATCGTTTGGCTAGTATCTGCCCTTGTATCCGCACCATATGTCACATACATACTAATTAACTCCATTAATTATACTAAATGTTAGCGTTGTCTTAAAATGGCCCTGGCATTGAGATTGTCTCTCATCCAGGGAGGGTGTCCATGTCCTTTTGCGGTCACAAAATTATATGTTATCTACAGTTTAAAAATCTCTCCTTGTGAGGGTCCTGTGGGAGAGGGCACATATAAAAGTACTGACCTAGAAAATGCGAACTGAAACTAATGTAAAGTAAGATATAATTGCTAGAATCTTGCCCCGTCCACCTCATTCGATATGTTGTATTGAAATCCAATACACTACGGTGCATAAATAAAGTATGACAAGGGTTCCCGACCGAGCGAGATAGCTCAGGGGGTAGTGTTTAAGAGAGATATTCGGGTTAAATTCCCGCAGTCCACTAATCTTTGTTGGAATTTCATTACCATGGCAATTTTATCATATTCATCATTCGTCATCGTCAATATTCCATGGGTTAAGCCTTTAAGGCTCGTTTCGATCTTGTAGATTTAATTGAAAAGTTAGATCCATCTCTCCTTCAGGATACCTATATTTCTACTACCTTCTGGCATACATCTAAATCAATATTTTGTTTTCGTGCTGCTTTCATTCTCTGAATATGCTCTCTCTATATCCATAAACTTAAAAAATATTAGCTATTTCTTACTTAAATTACTGAACTACCGGTATTAAAAAAACACTTGATATATAATAGAAACAGGGATCAGCTGGTCATATCTAAAGTTCCAAAAGTACACCTGCTCCGGGCTAAGTTCCAGTTTTGATGTAACAAACTAGATGTATGACTGCATTTTCATTGGTCGAATAATGATTTTATCTTTAAGCGGGTAAGAAAATGTACGTTGGCTCTCTAACACACGAAATAAAGGAAATAGAAATAATGAAAATGTGTATTATATAGTACAGCGGTCCCCAATCTTTTTCGACTGGCGAACCTCTTCCACAAGAATCTGAGTTGGGCGAACCACAGAATTTATATATATATATATATATATACAGTAGATGCATAACATTTAATTCCAAGCAAATGGTTTAATAACCTTAAATTAACTTAACCCTTAACGGTTCAAACAAAGTTACTCTACTTACGGCTTTAAAGTTACATAATATGTAGGTCTAGTTGCAATAATAAATACAAGTGTTCATTGTAATTACTCTTCTCTTCTTTGGGATTCAGTGAGAAGGTTGCGATTGTTTTCAATGGCACAGAACTTTGAAGTCAAGAACCACAGAAGTTAAATAGAGTCTCAAATCACTTTTATCATAACCTGTTTCTGTATTTATTTTTTAAATAGGTATATGAACAAAACGACTTTTCGCACAAATTGAGGTATACGTATGTAACAAGGGGAATTATAAGGTTGATTTAACTTTTAAATTACTATTATTATTATTATTATTGTTATTATTATTATTATTATTATTATTATTATTATTATTATTATTATTATTATGCTACAGAAATGAGGAAATATTAACAGGCGTAACCTCGAAACCTGCATTACGGAAAAGTTTTGGCGAACCCTTTCAAATATTTTGTGAACCCCCTGGAATTCGTGAACCACAGGTTGGGAAACGATCTAGTACATATCTGTATACTCTATACAGGAGAGTCTTATATTTAGACTCGGACATGAAGTTAGATTAAGTGCAGTCTTACTACACATACTATTGCTTGACGAGAGAGTAGTAGGGGTGTAGTAGCACCAGTCTAACTAGTATGGCATTTGTGCTGTATTGTTTACAGGTGGTATAGGCGGATAATGAAATAAGTAGCTAATTGTGGATTACAAATTTATTTTGTTGCGTAAAATATTTTTTAACTTCTTAAATTAAACGCTACAGTACAACAAGAAGTTAAGCAAATTTATAATTTCCGCATATTTCTAAAAAGAAGATAAGCTGGATTTTGCACTTTATTAAGAGGAATATTCGCGGAAACCATCGTTTCGCATAAATCCTTGTAAAATTCACGATTATTACATGTGTCTGAAACTCCTTGTGCAGATGACTGTATTTCATCGTCAAGCTTAATGTTTTACATTCCCAATGTGTGTTTTAGATTTACAATGGCTCTTGATAAAATATCTTCTCTCCCCCTTCAATTCTACATTACACAATCTACAAAATATGTTATCTTCTTTTAGGCAAAAATACTCACTGGCGTAATCACGTACAAGTGAATTCATCTTGTGTGTGTTTGTTTTCGGCATGTTGTAATCATTCATGAGATCGTGGTGATCGGTATTATGACTTGACTGCATACTATACTTGTAGCAGCACAGCAAAGACGCCAATGACTGTGGCACTGCGCACGGGACAGGACTAACTACCTGTGTAGTCAAGTGTTTGAAAGCGAAACGGCAAAGAAGAGGGAATGAAGTCCGAGCTCTACTTATAATATATAACTAAAATTTTAATAGACTAATTAAGAATTGTTATATTCTTAAACACGCGCAATACGATGGGATTGCAGTAGTTTTAAAATTGCTGCTTTGCTTTCTGTGGAAATCTTTAAAACATTAGAAAATAAACCATTAGGAAAGCAACGAGAAACAAATTATTTCGACTATTTAACTCATGCCCCAAATGGGAGTCAATGACCAATCACGTTTCAATGATTTCTGTTTTACAACCAATCAGAGTCGTGTTTCACCAAATATTTATCAGTGTTATAATTACCATATTAAAGAAAGCTCCTCCTTACAATATTGCGTTCCTTTGGCAATAAATAGTATGATCTGGTTGCAGTGATAAACAAAAGAAGCGGTAGAAGCGTACCTATCGTTTCTCATTTGTTTTCAAACATCGCCGTTTACATTAAATATATAAATATTTTAAAATAACTATCGTTAAATAATGATTTGTGAGTAAACAGCTTAATTTTATTCGTTAAATAGTCCTAACAAATGCCACTCTTGATTTCCAAATTCTCTAGATAAATTCACTCCTCACTTCGTGAGTCGTGAATTTATCGATAATTTGGAAATCACTCGTGGCATTACTTATGAATATTTTCAATCATTAACCATTGAGAATACAGTGAAAATAACAATATAATTTACAGGTAAATAGCATAGAGCATATATCCTGCTGATCTAATTAAAATATCCATCCATCCATCCATAGTAATTTTGCCCGAGGGCAGGTCTTTCATTGCAATCATAGCATTTTCATGCTATGCTTTGCAACTTTACTAGGGAATTATAGGTGTGGTAGATTCCCGTTCATTTCCACACCGTAGAAGGATGATGATGATGATGGCCGGATGATTTTCGGGGACCGTTGGTCTCTAAGCTTCCTGACATTTGTCTTATAGGTGAGGAAAATCCCCGAAAAAAAACTTACTCAGGAGCCTGTCCCGTCTAGGAATGAACCCGGGTCCGCTGCGTGACAAGACAGCACGCTACCTCGAGACCACAGCGGATAATTAAAATATACAGTCATTAAAATTTATCAGCTTGAAGAGTCTAAAATATGGAATCTTCATGCTCTCCCTCTTAACCCTTAAATTCGTAATGTATAATTTTGGATATATCAGTTGGTGCAATTAATTTAATATTTTAAATACATCAGAAGAAAACGAACAAAAAGAAACCACTTAAATGTGTGTCTAATTATACAATACACTTAATAATAACGGTGACACAAGATAGTGTTTTTACTGCAGTCCCCGCCACCTTCAAATAAGTAACAGAGAAGATGTGTGCCATTTGCCAATTTATGGGTTAAATATAGTAAAAACCCAGGAAATAAAAGCGACGAAATAGAAAAAGAGAAAATCAATAAAAAGCATTAAGTAAGAAAAAGTGCATTATCTTAATTTCATGGTAGATATAAACTAGAAAATAAAAAAAAACAATAATTTGCAAATACATTTTAATTTAATGAGGTTGGATGTTTCTAAATTATAATTTTTGCCTCTTCCAGCTATAACTAACCCTTTATGCGAGAAAACGAACATCCCACGCCCGTTGCACCTTAATCATGTGAGTAAAATCCTACCCCCGCCGTTCGTGCGTAACCTACATTTGCAAATCAATATTCTAACTTGTTTATGTTAGCAAGTCTGAAATTTTAACCCATAATTTCTTTGTCGTAATTGGAGGTATCATCACCACATTTTTGCTATTTTTTTTCTTTTGTCTACACTTTGTTATAGCCCATTTTAAATGAGATAAATTTAGTTTACTAATAGATCAATGCATCGGCAGCGGTGGACTAGTGGTTATGCTTCTTGCCTCTGGTTCCGAGGGTCGCGGGTTGAAACCCGGCCAGGGTCGATGGTTTTTTTAAGATAGAAAAATACAAGTATCAAGTCCTCCGGGAGGGACCCGTGGGTCCCGAGTCTGAAGATTTTCAGTCTCGTAAAAGGTCCTTAAGCCTGAATAAAAAGGCTTCAAAGTAAAATTTACGGAATATTCCCGTCCGTGTACTACCTTGGTTTCTTAGATGTCAGTATGAGGCGGAACGCTGACCACAGGCCACTCCAATAACATCTGTACGAAAACAAGTGTAACTAAATTAGTACGGTTCAATTTCTTCCCTGTAGGGGGAGAGTGCCTAAATTTCGTTGAGGGAAACAAGGGCTTACAAGATACAAGAGAGCAATGATTTTTTGTTTAATTCATATTTATAGAACGCGAAAACATATAATATGACGTTTATGACGATTGGAGAGGATCGCGTAAACAGCGTGCAGTGTGTTATTTATGGGAGACTAGATATATAATAGGAGTAAAGTTTCGTAAACTGCGATGGGAAATGAAATAAGGACATGGAAACTCCTTGTAAGAAAACCAGAGGGAACGCGCCCAGTACGGAGGTCAGTAATGTGCTGGGAGAATAATATTAACCATTATGTGAGCGAAATATACTATACATGGACAATTGTAAAACATTAACTCAGGATAGGGATGCATGGAGAGCGTATGTCCGCGCGGCCATGAACATATGGTTGGATTGTGCCAGTGTGTTTGTTATGACGTTTATGATCTTTAGGGAGTTTTTCTATTCGTATATGCGTCATATATTTTTCTCATCGTCGTCAATAACAATCAGGGACTAGGCCATTGGCATGTTCCGCTTCAGGATAGAAATTTTGTCCCTCCATCGCTTCTTAGGTCTTCCTGAATCTCTTCGCCCTGTGGGTCTGTATTGAATAGCTTCAGATGTAGTCTATTGTTTGACATTATAAGGAGGTGTTCATGCCCATTATTTTGGTATATTTGGATGGTTTCAGTTATTGCTGGTGTGTTGAGAGCTGCGGATATCTTCATTACGCATGTGGTCATGAAGCATATAACTCGCTAAATGTCTTATTAACTTCATTTCTGCAGCTACTGTAATTTTAAAATTAATTTTATTATTTTAAAGATAGTCTATGTAATGTGCAGTGGGAATAAAGTTACAGTTGATATTCCCTTAGCTCTTAAATTGGCAAAACATTAATGTTTCGTGTCAGTTATTTAAATGTTGCGGACCGCAATGAAAACGGAATTATGTATGCCTGTTATTAGGTAGCCTATATTGTTTAATTCGACACACATTTATGTTATTTATAATCGTTTATTTGCTTGTCTTACTTCCGATTGAGGGTCTTTTCACTTTTCAGCGGTTGCCGTTTTACCAGCCGGCTGCTGGCTGTTCACATCCACATGTGTCAATCACAGAGGTAGATGATCAACAGCCAGTGTAGGGGTGACATGTGGTTAGCATGTCGAATCCCCCAGCCGTTATAGCTGGTTCCTCAACCTGGAGCCGCTACTTATTGTAGCTACCCAATTGCCTCACGATGCTGGGTGGGCACCGGTCCCATACTGGCCGAAATACCATGAGAAAATGTCTTCCCCCATGGAGACTCGAACCAGCGCAAGTCCCATAGCTCTGCGCCAAGGCTTCCTACCTTAACCGCTCGGCTACGGCGCGGGACGCTTGTCTTACTTAAAATATTAAATAATCTGAACTAATTTATGTATCCTGTAGGATACATTGCCAATTTAATGGATAACGAAAAAAACTGGACAAAAATTCAGGAGTTGGCACTTGGTTTGAGCCCGACAATACTACTATTCCTTGAATTCTGCTGGTTCCAAACTTCCTAGGTTCAAACACGGCCATCTTTGATTATTTTTTCGGGTTTATGGTCATTAGGAATGGTACTAATGACATTGTTTCTCATGTCGCAAGATTTATGGCACAAAGAGAGGTCTATGGGAAAAATGGATTGGCCCTTTCACGCGCAATTTTTATTTTTCACGCAATGAATGACCGTAGCTGTTAAAGCGTGTCGTTAAATAAAAATAATATCAAACTATACCGGCTGAGCTAAATGGCTCAGATGATCAGAATCACAACAATTATATTTCGATTAATTTTAGTCAAAATCTTGAAGATCGTAAATTTCTGTTAATGGTATGAAAATACACTTGAATAACTTCAGTATATATTTTAAATAGCACAGATTGTATTATGTATAGACTTTTTATTTCGATAAATATCAAGAGTTAAAACTTTGAATGTTGCCATCTTTTCAGGATGCAACATTTAAAATTTCTATTATACTGCATCTAATAGGGCCTATGTTTCAAATAACACAAACAAAATGTTCATTATGTATTTTCTTGAAGATAACGTAACAAAATTGTAGGGAAATGCATAGGCCTTGGAAATTTTGTCACTTCAAATAATTGTGCATATAATATAGGCCGTAATGGACTTACCATATTGTGCCTGATATCCTGGATAATATCCATCCATAGTAATTCTGCCCGAGGGCAGCACGTTCGCTGCAATCATAACATTTTCATGTTATTCTTTGCAGCTTTACTAGGGAATTGTAGGTGTAGTAGCTTCCCGTTGCTTTCCACACTGGTGAAGGATGAGGATGGTAATGATAAGGATGATGATGATGGCCGTTTGATTTTCGGGAACCGTTGGGCCCTACGCTTCCTGACATTTGTCTTACAGATGAGGAAAAACCCCGAAAAAACCTCACCCAGGAGCCTGCCCCGACCGGGAATGGATTCCGGGCTCGCTGCGTGACAAGGCAGCACGCTACTTGGAGACCACAGCAGTGGACCTGGATAATATATAGTTTGACAATCAACAGTTAGCCTTTTAAACCAGACTTTAAGGGAATTTGATTTCACTTATAATACACAGAATTGTTTTAAAAATGGAACAGTTCATTCTGATTTTTATAATAAATAAAAAACAGAAATGCTCGGATTTTTATAAAAAAATGTTTAATGCTATATATACCACCATTTAACATAAAATACATTTGTATAGGTCTAGTGAAATGTATGATTTATTAAATATAGTGAAAATAAAATTTTAATATTTTGCGAGAAATAAATAGTTACAATATTATTTTGCTCTTTAACATCTCGGGTAATTAGTGTCGCAATTCAAATTTGGTCATGAAATGCCCGAAAAATATTCCTCAACTTAAAGGACAACGGATTAACAATATTAACAATACGGAAGTAGTAGAGTCCCTAAGTTATTACAGTACAAGCCAGAAATAAATAGAACTACAGGAAGAATTACAAGCAAGAAAATTGTAATATTATATTAAAATTTTTGTTGCCGAAATTGGCCAACAGGTCTAAACCATGAAAATGGTGATAATGAAAAAAAAACATAACTATATGTATATTTAATGTTTACACATATTTCTGTGCCTAAAGCTTTATTTTCCTTCTCCACTTGTCTCTATCGATCCACTTCATGTCCTGCAAGTCTTCTTATTCTCATTCCAGTTCTCATTTCTTGCATCCACGAATTCTTCTTCCAGGTGGAAACCACTCCAAAGTTTTTGTTGGTAACCTTTCATCTTGCATTCGTCGGCACATGCTCATACCAATTTAATTGATTGTAGTTTATATAATGTACTATTGAATATTTAATATTCATTTTTTCTCGTATTACTTTATTTCTTATATTGAATATGTCTAAATAGTATTCCCTGAGAGTAGTTAATAATAATAATAATAATAATAATAATAATAATAATAATAATAATAATAAATTGTTATCTCAGTCAAATATTTAATTTATTCAAGTCGACATATCAATGTCAAACGTCTTGAAAATGATCTCACAAAGGAGATTAAAACGTCGACTTGAATTGAATATTTGACTGAGATAACGAATTAATTAGTGTTATTATTTTATCTAATTTCATTCTAATATTGAACATCTTGCTGCTCTCCTCAAGAAATCCATTTCGATCGACATCAGTTTTCCTATTGAGCTTTTGTTGGATTTCTATACTTCAGCTCCATGTGTGACAGTACTTCTCACTATTAAATTATATATTTTAAACTTATTTTTCTTGGTTATATGTCTATTTAATAGGACATTTGTCATTGTTGTTGTTCAAACCTTATTTATTCTGTTCTTAATAACTATATGCAGCTTAATTAATTTGTAATGTAATTGTTAATGTTGCCTACCGTTTAGTTTTTTTAATAAAACATTACTAGACATTGATTTTTTGATACGGACCATTAACTGCACATATAGCTTGCTGCCAGTGAGATCCATATTTGTAAATAACATTGTATAAATATATCTTACTTTAGTCTAATAAAATTATACCACTACTATATATATATATATATATATATATATATATATATATATATATATATATATATTATAGAGTTAAACTGAAAATATATAAAACTCTTATTTTACCAGTTATATTATATGGGTGCGAAACATGGACTCTTACTTTAAAGGAGGAAAGGAGATTACGAGTATTTGAGAATAAAGTTCTCAGGAAAATTTTTGTACGTAAGAGAGATGAATAGACAGGTGAATGGAGAAGACTGCATAACAGTGAATTACATGGTATTTATAGGAAGCCAGATATAATGAGAACAGTTAAGTCTCATAGACTGCGATGGGCAAGACATGTTGCGCTTATGGGAAATGAAAAACGTGCATGGAAGCTTGTTGTAGGAAAACCAGAGTGAAAACGCCCAGTTGGTAGATCATGAATGAGGTGGGAGAATAAGATTAACTATGATTTGAGGGACGTGGATTATGCTGGGAATGATTAGAAAGCATTAGTTCAGGATAGGGATATATGGAGAGCTTATGTCCGCGCGGCCATGAACCTACGGGTTTGATAGTGCCAGTGAGTTAATTAATTAGTTCTTCCCAAGAGCAGGTCTTTCACTGCAAACACTCAGCATTATCCACTCTTTCTTTCGATTGTAAGACATTTATATAAAACATATTTTACTGATTGTATTTTTTCTTGATATTTATAATTATGATCACTGTCCGAGTTAATATTAAATCTAAAATAACATCAACATTTCCATGGCCAGTCATAAATTGTGTTAAGATAAAATTTGCAATAAAACTATTCTAACGAAATATATTATTTTGTTAAATCGATGATTTTCTTATAGGATTCCCGACACTCCAATTTGTTTTATGATAAGAAAGATCCTCGTATATCCGACGCACGGTTTTCAGAAAGAATATATTTATTCTTTAATCTTAATTTTGTGCCTTCAGCTTATGTGATCTATATTACTACGTAATGTTATTTTGAAATACAGTCCTTTTCAGATAATGCTCTAAACGTTAATGGTATATTTTAAAATTTATTTTTGAAGACATTATGTTTGCCCATTATCCATTAAGGGAAGTTATGGGCAATAAATTTACAGTGGCTGAAATAACCTCAGATGCAGAGTTTCGTGCGACAAGACAAAGCAAAAAATCTGCTTATTGTAAAACTTTTCGACTACTAAAACTTTCATAAGTTGAAAGAATCAATCCAAGAAGAAATTTGACTGTTTTAATAACTAGTCCTGCATATTTATAAGTTGTGTGAATCTATTCCAAGAAGAGTTGTAGCTGTTTTGACTTGCCCTACGCCATTAAATGAACCATTATATGAGGGTATCAAATTTTTAAAATCGTTCTAGGGGCCACAATTTTCGATTTTTTACAACGGATCTCGGTAAATGTTATTGAAATTGAACGAAAAAATGTACTCTGAAAAACCCAATGAAATCAAACATTTGAAATGGTATACCTGAAACCTGTAATTTATACATCATGTTTGTGTTTGTTATAACATAACTGGAAACGTATAACACTAAGCAACAAAATAAACCTTTTTTTTTGTCCCAGAAACACTTTAATATTTCCTACATTCGTAACTACAAAATATTCGAACATTCGGACTCACCTAGAAAGTAAGAAATGATTTTCTGCTATGTTATTTCGCCTATGGAGCCACCCCTCTTGATGGTGCTTTGCTTTTTTGCAACAATAATCGGCCAGGCCGCATATATGGATTCCACTTGCCTTGATATCTCTTTTTCCATAGCTGATGAAACCATTTGAGGTTAGCTGATTTGGTTTTATTTTACAATGGACAAATCGGACGAAAAAACGTTTCTAAAAAAAAATAATTATTTAAAAGCCATATCATATATTGAAATTGAAAATAAAAAAACTGTGGGTTTGTGATGGAGAAATTCCGCCGAATACATATTTTAAAAACACCGAGATTAAAAAAACTGCATACATTAAGTACAAACTATTGGTACTCATGAGACAAAAATCCCGTTGACCACTGCAATTAAATTAACCAAAAGAAAGATATCCCCTCTTGATGGTGCAACAATAATCGGCCCGCTGCTTTTAGGATTCCCAACTTGCCTGGATATCTCTTTTCAATAGCTGGAAACCATTTGAGTTAGCTCATTTGGTTTCTTTATTTACAATCGACAAATGGACGAAAAAAACATTTCTTAAAAAATAATTATTGAAATCCATATATTGAATTTGAAATAAAAAAACTGTGGGTGATGGAGAAATTCCGAATACATATTTTAAAACACGATAAAAACTGCATTAAGTACAACTATTGGTACTCATGAGACAAAAATCACGTTGACCACTGCAATTAAATTAACCAAAGAAAGATATCCCTCTTGATGGTGCAACAATAATCGGCCAGCTTATTAGGATTCCACTTGCCTTGATATATCTTTTCAATAGCTGAAACCATTTGAGTTAGCTCATTTGGTTTTATTTACATGGACAAATGGACGAAAAACATTTCTTAAAAAATAATTATTTAAATCCATATATTGAAATTGAAAATAAAAAAACTGTGGGTGATGGAGAAATTCCGAATACATATTTTAAAACACGATAAAAACTGCATTAAGTTCAACTATTGGTACTCATGAGACAAAAATCACGTTGACCACTGTAATTAAATTAACCAAAGAAAGATATACTCCATAAACTAACAAAATGGGACCATGAATTCCACTTCCTGAGGATTATTCGCTTAGTTAAGCATTCCTGGGTGAGGATTTTTTCTCAAATACTCCTCCCCTAATATGCGTAACCCCCATCAGTGAGAGAAAACTAACTAACTAACTCTCTGGCTCTATCGAACACGCAGGTTCATGTCCGCGCTGACATAAGCTCTCCATATACCCCTATCCTGAGCTAATGTTTTCCAATCATCCTCTGTATAATATACTTCCCTCAATTACGGATAATATTATCCTCCCACTTCAATCTTGGTCTACCAACTGAGCGTTTTCCCTCTGGTTTTCCTGCAAGACGCTTCCATGCAAGTCTTTTATCACCCATACGTGTCACATGCCCTGCCCATCGCGGTCTATGAGACTTAACTGTTCTTATTATGTCTGGCTCATATACATATAAGGTAGCCTACTATTATGTAGTTTTTCTCCATTCACCTATCTGTTCATCTCTTTCTGACCCAAAAATTATCCTAAGAACTTTATTCTCAAATACTCGTAATCTTCATTCCTCCCTTAAGTAGGAGTCCGTGTTTCGCATCCATATAATATAACTGGGAGAGTAACTGTTTTGTATACTTTCAGTTTAATATTTTTTTTTGAAAAGGGTCCCTTTAATGCGAGAGAACATTTAATATAATTACACAATCTTGTGGTGCTCTCGTAAGTGTTCAGTATGTGGGCGAGTAGAGGTCAAACAGGTATATAGTTACGTGCAGAATGTTGAATATTTCCATTTCATGAATATCTGATGGAATAAGCATTGACATATACACCAACACCCACGCTGTGTTCATCTGCAATACAAACTTAGACAAGTTATTTACTAGACAGGCTAAACATCCGCATAAGGAAAATGTAATGACCATAACAAAGCTTTGAGTTGTTTTTTTATTGAGCTTTGTTTCAAAATTTAAACTATCTCGAATATATATTACGGTTTGCGAACAATAAATCCTAAACAGTATTTGTTTTCCACATATGGAAGTGAAAGAGAACACCTTACGGTGTTAACTTCATCTGGTAAAATAAATAAATAAATGAAAATAAAACATATAATATACCTGGAAGGGAGAAAAATAATAGGCCTAAAAATAAATATTGTCACATGTCATAATCTCATAGTCTATCTATTCTAAATAATCATTGAAGTACTAATAAAGAATAAAAAATAATTAACTGAAAAAAACATAACTAACTATCTCCATAAATCCCCATGCTGAGCTAATGTTTTCCACTCATCCTCTGTATAACATTGGCATGGATTCCCTGAAGTAGTCCGCGCCCGGTAAACCGAATGGTGGACTATTTTACCTCCGGAGAATTTTACTCCAGTGGAACCCACATCCGTATTTCTTGACGGTCATATTTTTACGGTGAAAGTTGGTCACTCTTTTGACTAAGGCATTTATTTCGTCAGGCTTATCACCTTCGATCGTCCGGCATGGGTAACCCTTTTGGCGGCAATGCTACCGCATAGTAGTGTATATTTTTAAATAATAAATAAAAATATAAATGTTCGTTTGAATAAAATGTTTAAATTTCCGAAAGTTCTTCACGGGTCGTCATGAAAATTTGTATATGCTGGTTTTCAGATACGGCTCGTATTCTCTAAACCCATTCGGTGTAGGAGCTCACCTATAACGAACATTTAAAAATCGCCCTAACTGTCGCAATTTTCGATGCTTCACAACGAAACTCAGTATATACTATTGAAATATTTTATAAAAAGTAGATAAACCGACCATTAGAAGTGGGGGTATACCTGAAATCGGAAACTATAATTTTACTCAAACAACCGCCATGTTTTTTCTATTTCATTTTCAGACGTATTGGGTATCTGAAAAGAATTGCGATACAAGTTAATAATTATTTTCTTTTTAATTTTTCTGCACCCTCACGCGCTGCAACAGCATTATTTGCACCCTGCGTTCTGCTAACAATATTGCAACCACTCGCGTGTTCGTGCGGAATCGTACCAATCTTCTTTATAATTACCTTGAGTTTGAAAGTATAGAATGCTTAAATCAATATAACTTTGCCCGGGCCCATAGAAGGCAAAGATTAATTCACCTTTCCTTGCTAAATTATTAATGATATGGTACTGTAAGCTACACAGTATTACAATCGTGGAAGTTTTAAGGAAAGAGGAGATTAAATTCGCTTGAGAAAGCTTTGGAACTTTATATCAATATCTGACATGACTAGCTTCTCAATCAATAAACAGAAGTTAGCAAAAATAGCTTATCTTTAATAAGAGTCAAAAAGTCAGATATAATGGAATATAAATAACAAAAGATAGTTTTCTTGACATTGAAAAATAAGTTAAGAAAGAAATAATAACATTATTGATCATCTAAACAAAAGTCTATAACAATAATGATAACAATAAACATACGTACACACTTCCACTCACACCAGTCCTGCCAAGGGCTAGGGTACACGGTCCTTGTGGCCCTACCTGGCCTGAGGGACCGATAAACCAAACAGGCTCCTTCGAGCCACTATTGACTTGACTCCGCCGAAACTTAAAAGATGATGACCCTGATGTTAATGTGCACCGCTTATTTGAAGACTTCACTAGCAAGGGAGGATGCGCAGTAACACACGGCGCATAAAGGAAAGCAGGGTACGTAGGAGAGAGGACAACGAGGATGGGAATTTGGCACTGTTCACTAAGATCACTGAAGAAAGAAGACACGATGACGTAGTAGATGCCCAGTATTACGTAGTCTTACGTACCGAAAACGTGATTTCGGCACATTTCAACTAAAGTAAACTCACGTTAAATTTATTTAGTTATAGTAGCGTACACCGAGTATTAGCTAGTTTTAAAATAATTTTGATTCAGAAAATCAAAATAATGAAACGATTTCTTAATTTTGAAGATTGAGGATTGAACGGTTAATATTTAAATAGGCCAATATAATTAAAACCAACCAAACCTAATTGACTGACACTTTGGAAACCGGAATTCCACGTTCGAGGGGTCGTAGAACCTCCATATACTCCTATCCTGAGCTAATATGTTCCATTCTTTCCCTGAATAATTCACCTCATGGTTAATACTACTCTTCAATTTCATTCTTGCCTTCTTTCATTTGGAATTCGTGTCACATGCCCTTGTTCATCGCAGTCTTCGAGACTGAATGCTTTTAATTATATCAAATATGTCCACCGCTGTGATATCGAGGTGTGCTGCCTTGTCACGCAGCGGCCCCGGGTTCAATTCCGGGGTTGTCTACCTTATTTGAAAGCCACTTTTATCCCCAGAGAAAGCGCCTCGTACTCATTTCCGGTAGAATTTGAATCGATCCCAGGACCATGGTGCTGCCAGAAGGTTTGAGTCAGTTAAAAAAATACTGACCCTACCGAGACGTCGAGATCACCTACGGCGTGCGCAAGCAGTAGCACAGATGTAAACATTAGATATTTCTAACCTTTGAGTGCACAAAACTGGATCGATATTGAAAGTTAAATTAAGTCGTGATACAGCGATTGCCCATCTATGCTTTAAGGCCGGTTTGCTCGCTATGTCTTATTCTACGTTTTGTCGATCATACAAAACGGAATAGGTACAAAGCGCACGTTTTTTCCAGTGTTTACACATTAACGTTTTCCCCTCCATTTTCTACCTCAGATCCAATCCAAACTCTAGTTGTAGTGTGTTGTCAGTGATTTATTTCCTTATTAAAAGTGAGAAAGACATCATTATTTAGATTATGGAGGAAGCCCAGTTGCTTTTTGTTATTTTTTCCCTCGTAAGGATTCAACGACTGAGAAGAAAAGTGATGAAGACGAAAAAGACAAGATGATAAAGGGAGTGGCTTCTGAAAAGAAGTTGTATTCCCATGGCCTGTTACTAAAATAACTGAGAGGCGAATCTGATAACTGACGCAATTATTTGCGAATGGACACCTAAGCCTATAATCAACTGCTGGAGTTGATAATACCTTACATACAGAAACAAGACATCTGCACGAGAAAAGCATTTAACGGAACATACTACACGGAATACAAAAGACATGTTTTGTCGCAAAATTATGCTTCTCCCGTCAGTTCTTTAATCTGACCTTGGAATTAATTCCCACTCGACAAGACGTACGTTTAGCTGTTTACCTGCCACATTTTATCGGATACGATTTGTCCTGTGCTATAAAACGTACAAAAAGACATAGCGTGTAAACTGGACTTTAGACAGATAAGTATATACCTTAGTCAATATCCTATTGAGCGAAGTCTATTCTTGATGGTCATTATGATGAGGTATGTTCTGTATTGTACTTCGTGCATCATGAAAATATCTTTTGGGTTCCTGCTATTTTTATGTATTTTGTACTATCTTGTTACTAACTAATACCCGGCGTGCGCTGCTACGCCTAAATAAATGAAATGTGTTTTTATGTTTAGTTGAATAAGTAAAACAAAAATAATTATAAATTTATATCGTAAATAGTTTTAGATACCCCGTGCTGATTAAACGGAGGTGCCCGGGAATCTATTTATCACGATAGTCTTGGCATGTATTACCTCAAAGACAAAAATAAAATGGTTAATGCAAGTTATTCGTAAAAGATAGACATATGCTGTCGCGGATTTTTTTTTTGCAGATATATTTTAGACTAGCTAATACCCGACGTGCGCTGCTACGCCTAAATAAATGAAAATTAATGTGTTTTTATGTTTAGTTGAATAAGTAGGAGGAAAATTAATTATAAATTTATATTTTTTTTTGATACCTCGTGCTGATTACACGGCGTTGCCCGGGAATCTACTTATCTCGATCTTCTTGGCATAAACGAGATAAAAGACAAAATTCGTTATTGTGAGTTATCCGTAAAAAAATACCCGCCAGCTTGTATATGAATCTGTGCACTTGTCTCGATCTTTTGGCATCAATTAAAGACAAAAATGGTTATTGTGAGTTATCCGTAAGAGATAAACATATGCTGTCGCGCACTTTTTTGTAGAGCTTCTTGAAATATTCAATTCTGTGTGCATTAATTTGCGGTTTAGGCAGCGTCCAAAGATCTACTTTTTCTCACGTTTTCCACTACAAAGGACGATTTTTTAAGGGTGTAGGAGTTGAATATCACAACTCTCCTACAGCCTATTTTAATCCCGGGAATCTCCTGACATTTGCAAAAAGACCCTCACAATCGGATCAACGGTATGGCCGTGTATAAAGTACGAACAAACAAACAAACATTCATTTTTATATATTAGATATTCATCGGCCGCGGTGGACTAGTCGTTATGCTCCTTGCCTCTGGTCCCGGGGTCGATGGATTTTTTAGGATGGAAAAATCCAAGGAGCAAGTCGTCCGGGAGGGACTTTAAGTCGTGGGTCCCGAGTCTGAAGATTTTCAGGCTCGTAAAAGATCCTTAAGCCTGAATGGAAAGGCCTCTAAGCAAGATTTACCGCCTTTTCCCGTCCTAGTACTAATTGGTTTCCTAGATGTTAGTATGAGGCGGGACGCTGACCACGGACCACTCAAATGACATCTATACGAAAACAAGTGTAACTAAAATAGTATGGTTCAAATTCTTCCCTGTAGGGGGGCAGCGCCTAAATCTCTGTTAAGGGAAACATGGGCTTACAAGAAGACAAGAAGATAGATATTCAATTCTGTGTACTTTAATTAGGTGTATTTGTTATGGTTCAGGCAGCGTAAGCTATTTAAGCGCCCAAAAAGCGACGATTTTAGTACACAAATGCATTTTACTTAGCTTGGGCTTATAGTACGTACGGTAATGCGTAATATACGTTATTTTTCTCAGAAAAGTTCTCTAAATGATGGCGAAAACCCCATTCAATTCGGCCAAATAGTTTTTTTTTTGAGTCCGTAAAATACGGACAGACTCACATTTTTGCATATAAAGATTATAAGTTGTGTTTTCAATTGTTTAAGTTTCGTTTAATTTTCGATGATTCTACCGAGGCGAGTTACGACATTTTCGATTAAGTTGAAATAAGCAAGTAACATCTTTGCTTCTCCATGAACTAGTAGGTACATGTAAGAGGTGGCGCAACGGACAAGATTATGTAAATTACAACTTCCTTTCTCCAGAAATAGCGATATACGTGGATACATATTAAGTCACAGCATATCGTTTTAGATCGCGGCACAGATTACAATATCTACAGTGAAAACCTGTTTTCTTGCTTGGATTTTATCAAAACATTATTATTTCTTTGTTACAAAATGATATTATATCATCCATTAAACCTTTAACATACCGTTATTTTATTATCTAATTTTTCGCACATAATATAAGTTTTGTAGTATATTAAAAATAGCAGATTACGGTAATCGGGTACTATAAATTCTACAATAAATTTAAAAATTTGTATTTTATATTGACTATTTAACTCATGCCCCAAATGACAGTCAATGAACAATTGTATGACAATGAATTTTGATTTACAACCAATCACAGTCGTTTTTCGCCTCAATTTTATCACTTTCATTTTATAGCTCTCACCTTTTCATGTGGCTCCCAGATTGTATATATAGTGCACGAATGCAACCAGATTCTGCTAGCGAGATATAATAGAAAAACATTCGTAGCAATTGATTATACCGTAAAAAAAGAAACCACTGCGCTTTCTTAAATCTATTATTTCCCAGGAATTAACGTTCCAGAAAAATATAATTGACATATTTACATCATAGGACATCAGAAATTAATTAATAACCTGTTATGAAATGTTTCATTTTTTCTCCACTAGGATGCATTCTTACAATATTGCGTTTCAATTTGACAATAAATATGATCTGGTTGCAGTGATGAACAAATTAAACATAACGTTTCTCATTTGTTTTCAAGATCGCCATTTACATTAAATATATAAATATTTTAAAATAACTATATTTAAATAATGATTTGTGTTAAATAGTCCTAACAAATGCCACTCTTGATTACCAAATATTCTCGCTTCGTGAGTCGTGAATTTATCAATAATTTGGAAATCACTCGTGTCATTACTTATAATTATTTATATCTAGAAGCACAAAAATTACCCTTCAGATTTTCTCTTCCTCTCTTTGGTCTTTTTTTCTTCTTCTTTATTTCCTTATTCATCTATAAGACGTTTTATGCTGCAAAGGGAATTTCGTGGTCAATTCTTCGAATTGTACAGGGTGGACCGCTCGAATGGACCTAATTTCAATTGCTTGTTACTGGCAAACGGTTGAAGATAGAAACTTAAAACAACGTTCATAGTACAGAAAAACTCACCAAGTTTCGAATCCTGTCGGTAGATGGCACAAAGATACGTTTCTCGTTCTTAGATTTAATTGTTTGTGAAATGGCGACTCCGCAGATGAAAGCGCAAGCTGTTTTCTGGTATGCGGAGTTTAAAATCAATCATTAGAGTTCAAAGGGAGTTCCGGCGTGTGTTTAACCGTGATGCTCCAACTGCTAGAAGCATAAAGAAGTGGCGTGATACATTATTAGCTACAGGATCTGTGTTGAAGAAGCATGGTGGTGGTCGCAGAGCATCCGATGAAATGGTAGCAAATGTTCAAGCCGCATTTGAGCGAAGCCCCCGGAAGTCATTAAGAAGAGCTTCGCGGGAACTTCAAATACCAAAATCGACATTACAACGGATTGTCCACAAACGCCTCAAACTGCACGCATATAAAGTGCAGTTAGTGCAACGTCTGGAGCCGAATGACATGCCGAAACGAGTGGAATTCGCCAATACGATGCTGGACCGTCTCGGCGCTGATCCTGACTTCATGACCAAGATTTTCTTCTCGGACGAAGCCACTTTCCATTTGTCAGGCAAGGTAAACCGGCATAATGTGCGGATCTGGGGATCGGAGAATCCTCACGCTATTCAAGAGCATGTTCGTGATAGTCCGAAGATGAATGTTTGGTGCAGTTTGTCACATAATAAGGTCATTGGACCGTTTTTTCTTCGCCGAGAAAACTGTTCGTGGTACCACATATCTTGACATGCTGGAGCAGTTCTTCTTTCCACAAATTGAACAACTGCAGCCTAACATCGTTTTCCAGCAAGATGTGCTCCTCCCCACTGGTCCAATGAAGTTCGTACGACTTTGGACAACATTTTCCCTGGCCGTTGGATTGGTAGGGGAGGACCAATCACGTGGCCCCCGAGATCTCCCGATTTAACACCACTGGATTTCTTTTTCTGGGACTATGTCAAAGATAAAGTTTACCCCACCCCAGTCAAAGACCTTCGTGATCTTCGTGAGCGCATCATAGAGGCTATTGAGAACATTCCAGAAGACATACTCCAACGTACTTGGCAAGAAATTGTTCATCGCTTTGATATCGTCACAGTGACTGCTGGGGCTCATATAGAGATGTGGTGATCTGGATATCAAAACTTGGTGAGTTTTTCTGTAATATGAACGTTGTTTTAAGTTTCTATCTTCAACCGTTTGCCAGTAAACAAGCAATTGAAATTAGGTCCATTCGAGCGGTCCACCCTGTATTGTTCTTTGGATCTGACCTTCCGTTTCTCACACTCCTTCGTTGTGGTTTGTAATCATGGCTTATCTTAAAAGTCTCGAAGAAGTCTTTCTGTCAACAGGTTTATTCAATTTTCATTGGTATCCATGTATTTCTTCTCTTTAACTTTCATTTCCTAATTAATCCCAATTCGACGTTCGTAAATCGATCTGCTCTCCAATTATTCTCTTATATTCTCTTCAAACTGGCAGACCAAATTTTCTTAGCACTGCGACCTCAAAGACCTATTTCGCTTTTCTTCGTATGTGGTGTTATATAGTCTGTAAAGGTGTTCCTGATTTCGATACATCAAGTTTTCATACATGACTCATACGTCCATGTATTTGGGCTGGGCTCATAGCCTTGCGGAAGAGTTACAACCATCCCCTTTATCCCTATTTTGTCCTAAGTTGACACACTTAGGCTCTGAGTCAGGAGGAATTACATGAGTGTGCCACCAAATTAGATTACTACTACCACATATTTTAAATACCTGTGTTTTGTTAAACGAGACTATTTCTATCTAACTTCAGATAAGATGAAGGGTGATATGATATGAATGAATGAAGACAAAATTATATGGGAGTAGAAATAAAACGAGTGATGATTGTTAGTTGAAAGAAATTCGGGAAACGGGAGAACCCTGAGAAAAACGCAATAAATCCAATGTGTCCGACCACCAATACTCTCGGGAACCATAGGATTCGAACCTGGGTCCCCAGTCGGGACAGCTGCGCACGCTAGTCATGCGTCCATCGAGACAGAGAGTACGCCTATTAAAATATTTTTGTGGTTCCCTCTAGTTTTCTTGAATTTTATTTTCTCTACAAAATCCATTTCTCTTTGTATATTAGGTCCTAATGTTCCTTTATAATGATATAGGGTATTGTTAATGAAGTCATGTGAGAAAATAAAAAGTTATTATGTGCACAGCTATCAAGTAATATCTACAGGGTGCTATTAAATATTTATACATGAGGTGGCGTTAAGAAGTTTCTGTAACTCTAAATCTTAATCGTTATATTTTTTTAGTTGTTTTGAAAGATATTTACTTCTTTTATCATCTATCTCCTTATTCCAAAAATAATTATAAATTGAGTCTTATGGAACAGATATATAACCAGAAAAATAACTTAGAAGTAAACGTACAATTCAAAGTGAGAAGTATTGTCACATATGGAGCTGAAGTTTGGAAATTCAACAGAAACTTAGAACAAAAACCTATGTCGATGGAAATGAATTTCTTGAGGAGAGCAATAATATGTTCAAAACTAGAAAAAAAAAAGAAATACTGTCATGCGAGAAAAAATTATATTAGATATTCAATAGTAGATTATATAAGATACAAGCAATTAAAATGGTATGGTCCTATACGATGAATACAAGAAAAAAGCTTACCCAAAAAAACATTGCAATAGTATCCACCTGGAAGAACAAGGAAAGGAAGACCTCGAAATTCGTGGATGCAAGAAATAAGAACTGGAATGAGAACAAAAGACTGGAGGAAATTGAGTGGATGGATAGAGACGAGTGGAGAAGGAAAATAAAAAATTAGGCACAGAAAGATATGTAAACATTAAAAATCTGTATATAAATAAACATTTCGCAAGAGCGGAATAGTTATATTCCGAGGTTTGTTACTATTACGCTGCTTCGTATATATATATATATATATATATATATATATATATACCTTTCTATCTTTCTATCTATCTACCTACCTTTCTACCTACCTTTCTACCTACCTTTCTATCTACCTTTCTACCTACATTTCTACCTACCTTTCTACCTACCTTTCTACCTACCTTTCTACCTTTATGCCTTTATACCTTTATACCTTTATGCCTTTATGCCTTTATACCTTTATACTTTTATACATTTATACATTTATACATTTATACCTCTATACCTCTATACCTTTGTACCTTTGTACCTTTGTACCTATCTATCTATGTAACGGAATATTTCAACGCGATTTTCACCCACTTAGAAACATTGGATCGACTTGAAATTTGTGTACGTGTAGAGGACCCGTGACAATACAATAATTTCATATTTATTTCTAAAATCCTGGCGAGAATCATCCGAAAATCAAAAAAATGAAAACTGGCATTATAGGGGTTGCGGACTTGTCGAGTTTTTAGTCAATCGTTGTAAGAGCTCAGTTGGTAGAGCAGTGAACTCTTAGTGGTATATGATTTCAGTAATCGAACGTCGCTGGTTCAAATCCGGCTCGGAGGTTTTTTTTATAGAAGAGTATTACTTTTAGCTCATACTACAATAGTATCGAATTTAAAGATATTTACATTTTTGTCTTATTCTGTAAAATATTAAAACTAAAAAATAAAAATAAATAATATTTTAAAAACTAAAAGAACACGCTTTATTAGAAAACTAAAAAATGAAAAATAATTTTAATTTCCAGTACGCTTGGGATAAAATAAAGTGGTCAACAAAAAAATCATCTCCAACACATATAGAATAAAATTAGAGTTATCAACAAAAAGAAAATAATTTTACCATCAAAAGCGTGGGGTGATTTTGATGATTTTTACATTTTCTTCTTAGAGAGCTTACATTTACCAATACCTGTTTATTATCAAATATATTAATTGATATAGAGCACCCCACGCTTTTGATGGTAAAATTATTTTCTTTTTGTTGATAACTCTAATTTTATTCTATATGTGTTGGAGATGATTTTTTTGTTGACCACTTTATTTTATCCTAAGCGTACTGGAAATTAAAATTATTTTTCATTTTTTAGTTTTCTAATAAAGCGTGTTCTTTTAGTTTTTTAAAACTATTATTTATTTTATTATACTTATGTCAGATAATTCCTAATTAAAATCGGGAAAATGTATATAGCTTCTACCTTGTAGGCCTAATGAGATGGGAATTTTAGATAATTTGACAGTAAACATTTTCTCTTCCATGACCACAAAATCTTATCAAATGTAAGTAATATTCTATATTCAAAAAAAAAAATGCCACATATATTTTTATCTCTTTAAACCTCTCACCTTGTTGGTACCTTTTACATGTTTACACCCTATCAGGCTTTAGAGTGGTACGACGTGTTGGGAGAGGTATCGTAAACTGTGAGTCACACTGATACTTTATCACGTAAGGGCATGAAGATCTCCCTGAATGAGTGATCAGCTCAATTTTAGGGTCTCCTCCGAGACAACACAACATTAAGGCGAAACACACACACATTCAAACTAAACACAGCAAATATGATAATGATGATTATGATGGCCAAATGATTTTTGGGTACCGTTTGGGCCTAACATTTCTGACATTTGTCTTACATGTGAGGAAAAACTTCGATAAACCATCACACAGGAAAATTGTCTCTACCGGGAAAAACACTAAATAGTATAGTACTAAAGATAGGCCATTTTGAAAGAGGGATGTTGTGATAGGTTTATGTGAATTATAAATATTATGAAAATAAATTACTGTGCGAACAAGCGATGAGACAGAGTGGCGAGTAGTGAACTACGAGTTCCTTAATTCACTATACACAGTATATTATGTGCTATACCAACTTCGAAAATAAAACATGTAATGCCCGCTTCGGGATCCATGTCATCGCTTGGTCGCACACTACATCGTACGTAATGAGTTATTATTTTCCTTTCATTTAATTCAAACTAGTGCAAACTATCCAACGTCATTATATATGAAGAACTTAGTTGAGAGACTTGGGGAATATTACAAACTTGCTTTTATTCTATAATTGGTGGTGAAGTTTAGAAATTGAATGGTGGGTATTTACTTTGAGGTATGAAGTTCGACTAGTTTAGATACTATTTCATTCATCATAATATAAAATTTTCATATACGCTACATTTAGTTCACGTCAATTCCCAAAAGTTTACTCCCTTAAGTTACCAATAGTTTCTCTTCCTAACTTTAGTTTATCATAGTTATTTACGCAACGAGACTAGCGAAAACTTATATTTTTAATAAAAGTAAATAACTTATTAATATATAAAACAACTTACCTTCCAACATCTTAAAACAAGTTTGCTTTTTGTGTATTTATCCAATACTACTGAAGGGTTTATTATCTGTTTTTTATTTAAAAAATCAATAAGAATACTCTCGTATAATAGGAGTTCCAAGATACACGTTTAGCTGTCTGTCATGTTACTATATTCTATAGAACAGGGCTGTTAATAAGTGTTCACTAAGTGTGAAAAGGCAGTCCCCCCCCCCTCCTACCCGCATCAGTGTACTCCCAATGAAATAACACAATTGACAAATGAGTAGCAGTCTTTTACCTTGTCAGCTTATTGGACGTACGGTTGAATAGGAGGGGCGTGTTGTTTTTTTTACACATAGTAAGCACTTGTTAACATGCTTGCTGTAGAAGATGCATACATTTTTTTTCTGACTTAGCCAAAGTATTTAGTCATCGAAAGTGAAAAAAAAAAAGATTCTTCAATTCAAGGGACGAGTTTACCACCAGTGCCCCTGACGAGAGGTAAAACAAAGAAGTTGGTTTTTTTCCCCGATACTCACAGCTAACATGATCCTAATCATCATAAAAACCGGAAAATTTGAAAACAATTTTGTTCCTGTAAACACAGTGAATGAAACAAAAATCTCAGAAATCATTCAAACCCCTTCGTAAAGAATTTAAAACCTTAATTGGATATACGAATATGAATAAAAAAAAGAACGTTTATCACCATATCGTCTATAATATATATTATATATATATATATATATATATATATATTCTTATAGACAACATGGTGATAAACGTTCCTCCTTTATTAATATTCTTCTTCTTCTTCTTTTTCACATCACGGGCTAGGCAAATAGCGTGTTCCGCCTCACAGTTGTTCTGCCCATCTATTCACTAGCCTTCCTACATTCCTTGAACCTCTTGGGTTGTAATTAAATGCTGCTTTTGGTAATCTTGTTACATTCATTCTTTCAACATGTCTATACCATTTTTCTCTATATTCTTTGATTGTATCATTCAATGGATATATATATAATATTCTTACATCCAATTAATCTTTTAAATTGTTTATATGAATTTTTATATTTATATAAAACCTATAAGCTGCTCTAAAAATAAAACAATTAACTTTGAATAGCAATAACGCAAACACATGGAAATAATCACGAAAACTACTGTCTTAAACGTATAACGGTCAATCCACAAAAATATACAGGCTACCTTATAAATAGACAAATAGCAATAATAAAATCTCAATAAGTTTGTATCATACATCAAGCTGTTCCCTGATCAGATGCGATATTCAGATCACAGTTATATTTTGAATTTTCATATCTGAGAAAAAGAAGTCAGTGAGGAAAATAAAGTATTGGTCAAATACTCAAATGGATTACACGTACTTTACAAATAGGAGTTCAAAAGAAGCGACGTTTAAAGGGCAGAGGGTTAATCCATATTTGGTTCGTCTTCCGGCTTATAGGCCGTGGTCTGGTTGTCTTCATACTCGACGTTTCGTCTACTGCTGCGGTAGACATCATCAGGAGATATTGCGTTCTTTCTGTGAACTCCTCAACAGTCGGCTGCAGACTGGCTGGTCGTTGGAAACTGTCTCTCTGTTTATAGCTAAATCCCGGGTGGAGTGGAGGTTTTCTGCGCGCACCGAGTTTTGCGCTGTATTGCCGTGTGCAGAAGTCCTAGGCTTCGTTGTCGTGTTATGCAGTGCTGGGATCCAAATTTTGTTTATCTTCAAGGTTTCTTCTTTTTTGTTGAAGGAATTTTTATGTTTATATATTTCTATGGCTTCTCTGTATAGTCTGGTGTAGTAATGTGATATTTGTGATAATACCTGGGTATCTTCAAATCTTATAATATGTTGTTGGTTGTTCATCAAGTGTTCCGCTACGGCCGATTTTTCATTTTGTTTTTAACCTGCAGTGTCTCATGTGTTCTTGTAATCGTGTGTTGATCATTCTTTTTATTGTACCGATGTACACCTCTCCACAACTGCACGGGATACGATATATACCGGCATGACTCAAAGGATCTCTAGTGTCTTTGGCTGGGCGCAGTATATTGCTGATTTTTTGTGTTGGTTTGTAGGTTGTTGCTATGTTGTATTTCTTTAATATTCGACCAATTTTCTCTGTAGTTGTTTTGATATAAGGTAGGTAAACCTTACCATTTATCTCTTCCTTGTTTTCGTTTTCGGGCCTATATTTCTTGGGATTTATGGCATAACACGACAACGAAGCCTAGGACTTCTGCACACGGCAATACAGCGCAAAACTCGGTGCGCGCAGAAAACCTCCCCTCCACCCGGGATTTAGCTATAAACAGAGAGACAGTTTCCAACGACCAGCCAGTCTGCAGCCGACTGTTGAGGAGTTCACAGAAAGCACGCAGTATCTCCTGATGATGTCTACCGCAGCAGTAGACGAAACGTCGAGTATGAAGACAACCAGACCACGGCCTATAAGCCCGGAAGACGAACCAAATATGGATCAAGACGCCGGCCGTGAAAGCCTACAATTATATATAGGCAGAGGGTTAGTTTAGTTAACATTTCTGATATTCTGATGTCCTGCATCTACTGCATAAGAACATATCATTCATGCTGATTGTAGTGATCTTTTACATATGAGTGTGCTAAAGATATATAAATTAATTGTCTTGTAAATCTTGATCAAGTTCTTGTGCGTTACTTTTTGATTCTCTGTCCAGAATAACTTTGAAACATTTAGATTAATTTAAACTAAACACTACATATACAAATGGAAAGTGTGATATGGCAGTTAGAGACCCTTAATACTCGTAGAAGGGATTGAAGGGGGGTTATATGTAAACATAATCGAAAGTGATTCATATTACGTCGTATAGATTCCAATGGCACACATTTTAAACAATATATCGACGGTAGACAATCAAAACATCGTAACTCCATCAGTCATTGAAAACCACATAAATCCAGTAGTCACCACAGAAATATGCGATGCATAACCTGTTGATATCACGGACTTCAATTTTATTAATAACTTAACTTATATTCTGTAGTAAAATATGTGGGAAATATTGCTTATCAGTTTTCATAATTATTGAAAAGTTATTTGTTTCTCCTGTAAAATTTACCAAAATGGAGTTACGAGGTTCTCATTACCCACAATCGATATATATATATATATATATATATATATATATATATATAAAGAACAGTTAAGTCTCGTAGACTGCGATGGGCAGGACATATTGCACGTATGGGGAATGAAAGACTTGCATGGAGGCTTCTTGTAGGAAAGCCAGAGGGAAAACGCCCAGTTGGTATACCAAAAATGAGGTGGGAGAATAACATTAACTGTGGTTTGAGGGAAGTAGATTATACAGGGAATGATTGGAAAACATTAGCTCAGGATAGGGATGTATGGAGAGCTTATGTCCGCGCGGCCATGACTATAGGTTCGATAGTGCCAGTGAGTAAGTAAGTATATATATATAGTTTGTTATTATTATCCGATTTAATAAGTTTTGATGGAATTTCCTTCAACTGCACATCCTTGTCATTATGCTGAAATTAATTAAAGGATAAATAAGGGCAAATCTGCAATATCAAATTAAATGGTGTTTTGTGGGATTAGAATATAAGTAATAAAAAAACAAATTTTAATACGATAATAAGAAGTACAATGAAGTCATTATCAACATCATTCATGAAAGTATTAGGCCGTGTAGCCTGTTACGGTCTCAAGAGGAATTTTCCATCCAGCGCTTTTTGGACGTCCCAGCGATATTTTGCCTTGGGGGCAGTAGCGAAGTATGGCTTTTGGAATTCTATGAGACAGCATTCGTTGAAGATAGGCTTTCCAGTTGTTCTGAATGAGGCTCCGAGGACCGCGTACTGGCGGTATAACCACATCACCTTAATGTAGAGGAAATGCTACATCAGTGGGAACCCCACAATAATACCCCTCTGGGCCAGCAACTCATTGGGCGAAAAAAAAAATTACATTTGCTTTCAAGTCTCAAACCAAGCCACAGATGAAAAGAGGAATGGAGTAAACTTGCTAACATCTTAAAACAATCTGAAAAAGAAAGCCTAGGCACAAAAAGGAGATGGTTAAAAAAATGGCATAAGGCATTGGGATGAAGAAATAGCGCAAATTATCAAAGACAAAAAAGAAGCATACCACATGTACTTATGAAATAAATCAGGAGAAGACAAAATCATTTACTACAAAACAAGAGCAATAGCGAAAAGAGAAACCAGCAAGAGACATAGAAAAAATTGGGAGGAATTTGTGTTATAATGAAGTAAGGTGCAGAAACATGGGATTCAAAATCTAAAATTTAAGTAAATTAAATCTGCAGAAATGGATTTTTGGAGGCTCAGGTGGAATTTTATAGTAGATACAAAATAAGAAACAGTCCAATTATACACATGATGAATGTTCATCTTCGATAATGGAGTTCACAAAAACAAACAATTAAATCGGTTTGGTCATGTAAAAATTAATGACAGAAGACAAATTGCCAAGAAGAATACCAGAATGTGTGCCTCTTGGTAGAAGAAGAAGAAGAGGACGGCCAAAATAACGTGGATTGCTGGTATTTTGAGCAGCATGAGGGAAAAAAGGATTGGACAATGGAGATTGGAATGTCAGAGAGATGTGGAGGAGAATGAGAGAAGATTAATTGGGCGCAGGAAGAAGTTGTGAAATATTATGAAACCTATGTATATATGGAAAAATCGTTTAAAGAATTGTAAAAACAGCAAGGAAATGATATGAGCATGACAGCAATTGTTTTGCATACTAGTGCGTTATTTGGTGCTATTAATCGCACGTATCTATCTGAATCTTACAGGGTTACATTCCTGATACTAACTCTTGAGCTTCCACTATACATGACCGCACTTAAAGGTCTACCGGTACACTATTCAACAAAACACATAGGCCGACAGCTTGAATGAGAGAGGATTGTCAAAATGCATTATTTACACTTAAATGCATCATCTGGCACATGTAACAAAGAACTCATACCCCAAACTGGATCCTCACTTCCAGTAAAACATCTGAGGTGCGATTAAATATTAAAAAAAAACATACGGAATCTCTTAGACAATAGAATCAATGAAGTCCTTCACGCAGGAACTGCGAATTCTTCAGCAAGTAGTTTATGACCCATTTTGCTGGTATAAGTATATTACGAAGCGAGGTTGGCAAGTGGTTTTTACAGAAGCGAGAAAATGTTTAAAAACCGAGCGATAGCAAGGTTTTTAATCTCCGAGATTCTCTAAAAAATTCATAAACGTGCGTTGTACATTATGTTTTGCGCGATGGTGTTTTAAAATAATAAATAACAGTAAAATAATAACAACTTTGTTGGAATATTTGCGTTAATAGTGTGGCCAATGCTTTAGTTGAGACCACGGGAGACCGTGAGTCCAATTAATGATAAAATATACAGGAGGCCGTTGAGACCAATTAATTATAAAATGGCGGCAAGTATTATTTATTGCTTTACATTGTTTCAAATAAAAATTCAGTTAATTTCAAATGCAGAAATTTGTTTCATATATTGTATATTAACCCTACCTTTGGATATTTTTTGTATATGCAATATACGTAGTGTACATAGAGGGCAATGGTTTTACTTCCCACACGTGTGTTTGTAATATGTAATATTACAATATTGTTATTTTATTACAGTATAGTTATTTAAGTTGCAAACTCCGAAATGTAGGAAGTTAAACTTTCAATCATGATCGCCTTGCTGAAAGTACGACAAAACGCACTATCGCGCAAAAAGTATATTAATTTTATTAAATTGGAGAAAATCCGTTTCTGATACCAGGTCATTTAAAAGGACGGACGGAGTGAAAACAAATCATGCATAACCACATGTTATTATCTATTACATAATATTTAGTACATATCATTCTCTTTTGTATTAGTTCATTGTATGTCATCATTATCATCATCACTCCAGGGATTAGGCAATTGCCCGTTCCGACTTCATAATGCATCAGCCCAACGTCTTCTAGGTCTTCCAACATCACGCCTTCCTCTTGCTTGATAATTTCTTGCTAACAATGGATATCTCTCCTTACTCATTCCTTCCATGTGATCAATCCATTTCTGTCTGTATGTCACATTACATTTTACGTCTTGAAAATTTCTCCTAAATTCGTTTTATTTTGTATTATTTCATAACGTCTTTAGATCCTTCTTCAATCTCTGAATTAACCAACTTTATTCCCCTCGCATATTCCGACGAGAATAAAAAAGAATTGACAAAGCGTGTGATGCAGGAATGTTTGAGGGACCCTGCCATGTTGCAGCTCCTAAAGGACTCGGTGCGTGAGGCGATAGTAAGCGAGTTGAAAACAACCATAGATCGGAACACCGAGGTCATTAGACAGTTGGAGCTGTCGTTACAGGAAAGAGACGCAAAAATAATAAAATTGGAACAACTGTTGTGCGAAAAAACTGATTCCCTTGAACAGTACCAACGCCGCCAATGTTTACGTATCTTTTGCATCCCTGAGATGGACGCTGAGGATACAGACAAAATAGCTATCGATGTGGCGTCTAAATAGGTATTAAATTAGAAACAAGTGTTATTGATAGGAGCCATCGTGTGGGGAGAAAGGCGGACCGGCCTCGGCCAGTTATC
The DNA here is from genome assembly GCA_030220185.1 of Diploptera punctata. Taxonomy (NCBI): domain Eukaryota; kingdom Metazoa; phylum Arthropoda; class Insecta; order Blattodea; family Blaberidae; genus Diploptera; species Diploptera punctata. The sequence continues at coordinate 7,074 of JASPKZ010009742.1, read as the reverse complement.
GTCAAATTCGTAAGCTATAGGAAAAGGAGAGAAGTTTTCCAGAACAAAAAACAGCTGAAAGGCAGTGGTGTTACAATAAGGGAAGACTTAACTCAAATGAGATATAAACTATTAAAAGAATGCATCTCCAAATATGGTGTAACAAATGTGTGGACAATTGACGGCGCAATCCATGTTAAAGAAGGAGACAACAAACGTATTATTTCCCGGGCGTCAGATATATAATATGTGCGAACACGGCCAGTGAATAACAGAAAGTTATCAATTTTAACATTTTATTAATAGTATATAAAATTAAGATATTTTTAGTGACGTGTTACCAAGTATAGTTTGTAATTTTGCTGAATTATTTTACGACCATTTTTCGTTTAAATAATAATAATAATAATGAGAATGTTCACACATTGTGTATTGTTTTGTTTTATTTGTCCCGTGCATATTCACTTATGGATTTCTTTTCTGTTTTACACACTGTGATGTGGTATCGGTCACATCTTTCCTTGCACATCTCGCATACACATGTGTCTTCTGGTACGTGATGTGTCTTCTTGGTGCATATTCTGTTGTGGAAACCGTGTACCGCCATCCTGGTCACCAGGTGTCGCAGCTCGTAGTTCGCCGACTTCCAATTGTTGTTTGCCATCGCCTCTGTGGAGTAGAATTCGTCCCAGATCTCGTCTTGTTTTCTCCTTCTGTTGTGTAGTACCTTTGCTGCTGCCTCTGTTGTGGGTAACAAGAATTTCAGCATCAGGTCTTGAAGCAGGAATGTTTCTCGAGCCATCACATATGTCAGCCTGGATGGGTATATTTTGATAACCCCATCACTCTCTTTAGGTATCTGGCTTTCAGATTTTCCAGGCTCTCCAGCTGTCTCTCCGTTAGCCGTTCCCATATTATTTCCAGTCCGTACGTTGCCGCCGGTAGTATCTTGGCCTCGAATAGTCTCATTGCTGTTTCGAGTGAAAGGCTTGTATGTTCTTTATATCGTTTAGGCCCTCACTGCTTCTGTCAGTCTCCTTTTTATGTGTATTTTAAATGATTTCCCATTTGTTTGGATCGTGATCCCTAGATATTTATATGTGTTGACTTTCCTCAGTGGTTTTCCTTTGTAGTAGATTTCCGTGTTTGCCTCTAGTCTACCTCCTTTCCGGAATACGACGTATTGTGTCTTATCTTCATTTATAATGAGTTCGTTTTCTTCCGCCCACACTTGGAGTGCATCCATCGCTTTCTGTAGCTCTATCCTATTGCTTGAGGCGATCGCCATATCATCTGCATACATGTTTACTGTCACCTGTCTGTGTTTCTTTGTTTACTGCCTCTATGACATCATGTGTGAGTACATTAAAGAGTATCGGGCTGAGGGGATCGCCCTGTAGTACCCCGGTTGTTGTGTTATCCAATTTGATCTGGTTATCCCATCTTGTATTTGTACTCGGTTTTCTGCCAGTATATTGTTTATGATTGTAGTCATCCAGGGTTATCCTATGATCCTTTCCAGTTTACTTATTAGCTTTGTCCTGTTCACCATGTCAAAGGCTTTGGAGTAATCGACGAACACGGCTTACAGTTTTCCCCTTTCCTTCTTTAGCTCATCCTCAATAGTTGACAGTAGGCATTCTGCAGCTGATAGTGTCGATCTCCCTCGTCGAAACCCGAATTGCTCATCTGGTAAACACGTTTCTATTTTTGTGTTTATTCTCATTGTTATTAAACGTGTGAATATCTTTAACACTGTATGTTCGAAAGCTATTCCTCTATATGCTTCTGTGCTACTCGGGTCTCCTTTTCCTTTATACATCATTTTTATTACGGACTGTCGCCAGTCATTTGGGATCTGTCCTGTTTCCAAACATTTATTTAGGAGTTTATTTAGGAGTTTAAATAATGATTTTCTATTGACAGTCTCTGACAAGCTACAGGACAATAACCTTCCCACACCCCTTCTCGTCCCCACTACTTCAAGGAATGTTTTAGAAACAGCTTTATCCCCATACCCTACCTCCTAGCAGGTAGCCCATTTCAATGCTCAGACCTAATCCATGAATGCAGATGATGATGACTGTGCTATTCACTTATTTTCATTCTTTTCTTTATTTACAAACACAATTTAAAATAAAGCCTATTTTATATTTAAAAAAAACAGAATCTCGAATTAGCATTACCCACTTAATCCAATGCCTGCTAGGGAAACATTTAGTTTATTTTAACAGTTGGTATCATACCTGAGGCAGTACATAATTTTTCACAACAAAAACAAAAACGAATACTTTGTCTGAAATTATATATCTATATTTCGAGGCACAATTTACCTATTAGTTTCATTACTATCACTATAAGGAATTTACATCTACTGAAATAAAACACTTGTTCCTCTTATTTACTATGTTATGACGGTAGAATGGAAAATATTCATCTTATTCAATAAAAGACTGTTTCTGTTAGATAGTGAAGATCAGAATTTTTTTAAGTGTGCATGTGACTAAATCCGCTGACGACTTGAGTCCGATCAACAAGGAACAAAAATAAACGAAACTTACTTCATTTCATTAATGATTTCTAACAAAGATCCAATTTAGTAAAATTAGAAGAGAAAAAATCTCAAACTATAAAATGTTATATTCGAGGAATTTAATATACGATTATATATTTACCACATGGTAAAGAATGTATATAATATATATAATATATATATATGAGACACGATAAGAAAAATAAATGCCTGGACGGGATTTGAACCCGGACCTCTGGGTTGATACCTCAGCGTGCTATCCATTACACCACCGGGCAAATCCTATACAAATATTTATCTTTCTTATATATATATATTCTCCATTATTACTAGATGTAGCGAGAACTCTGACTTCACTTCCATCTCGTAGCTAACTATAAGAAGTAAGCAAATTAGAGAGAATATTTTACTTTTTGCTCGATGTAAATCATTTAATTATAATATCTATAAAGCGTCATTGCTATAAAGTAAAACTATTCTCTTTCATTTGCTTACTTGTTACAGTTAGCTACTAGATGGCAGTGAAGAAAGAGTTCTCGCTATATCTAATATTAATGGAGAATATATATATAAGAAAGATAAATGTTTGTATTGGATTTGCTCGCTGGTGTAATGGATAGCACGCTGGGGTACCAACCCAGAGGTCCGGGTTGAAATCCCGTCCAGGAATTTATTTTTCTTATGTCATATTAAGCTTGCATTGCTCAATGTAAAACATTTAATTATCAAGTCTTCAGCGAATTATTTTATATACAATTATATCACATAATAATGTTTTTGTATTGGTTTGGTATTTTTTATAAAGTTTAGATCCTATTATCAACATGGTAAAGAATGTATGCAATAATAACATTTTCAGATCGTTTTCGGTTATAGGATTTTAAAGTTTCCTATTTCTGCCAAATTTGAACCAGCTATCTTGAAATACTATCCCTCTTGTCGATGTATATGAACACTATAGAACCGACATTACGAATCTTAGCTGTCTTATGTTCACAGCGGATATTTGAACATCTACATTTGTTAAAATTTTATTTATTTGTAGTTTGTATAATTTTATTAACATTATCTTACTCCCACAATGTCATCAACCGTTTTTCAATCCCCACGTATGTCTTCCCATTTATCTTCTTCCAATTTGTTCACATGCTCCACAGTAGGTTCTTATTTTACTAGGCGATTATACATCTATCTCTTTTCTTTCTTTCTTGTGGATATTATAATGATATTGCGAAAAGAAAAATTAATGTCTGAACCAGGAATCAAATCGTGGACCTCTAGTTCTCCGTACTAGTGTGTAGTCCACTACACCATTCAAGACTTGCCACAAACATTAACAATTCTTTCCACATATACAAATCTATAATTCTTGTTTCGTCCGCTGCCAGGTAGGTGTCACTACCATCGCCAACAAGAATTTTACACCACCACTTTTACAAGCAGTAAACGGTTATTTAACATTTTCCAATACTATTATTTCCTATACCAACCAGAGAATGCAGTATTGGAAAATGTTAGTTTATTATGGATACCAGTTTAAGGTTTTTGTTTGGTATTCTGGTTTTGACCGTTTTGTGTAATTAACCGTGTTATGTCGCCCTACAGATCTACACATTATTATTTTAATTAATACAATCAATTAAATAAATTGTTAAAGAATTTAAGAGATATTTCAAAAATCCCTATAGTAAAAAATAAAATTAAACAAAGTTTTGTGTGTCAATCGGTGCTGCAATCTATTGGTCGCTGTTTACACTTCATGAAATGGCAAAAACCTTCGTAGACCTTCAAGTGTAGAATAACACAGTTAACCTAGTTTATCAAAATAAACCGTTTTCCCTTCAGGTAGACCAACCTCATGGACTAGTGGTAATGTTTCAGACTACTGTTCATGAGGTCCCGGGTTCGATTCGCGGTCAAACCACAGCATTTTTTTTCCATAAAGTGAATTGTTCATGTGGTTGCCCATGGTCTGGAATTTAGGCTAAGTTTATATTAAGAATTCCCTTGGCGCTTCATTATCATTTATCACCCATCATATCATCGGGGAAACATAACTCCGCCTTTTAGGCGCTCAAACTTCAGAAGTGGGTTACAATTAAAATACCATGAGAGAACATAAAACTACCTGGATATTAAATTAAAAATGTTGCAAATAAAACTATAATCCCCATTGAATTTTACGCTTGAATAAATTGTTGGCTGAAAATAAGATATTCTATGACGATAATATGGGTTCCACGGTCGCACGAGGAATGGTGTAGAAACTTATTGAAGCATCTCCAATAATGATACGAATAGTGGAGCAGAGGATCTCTAAACATGCTATTTTACCCAACAGCTAATATTGATAACATTCAATAACATTAATAATGTCAATACAGTTAACCTAAGAGTTAAAATAACGTGTTGTGCAGTATTAGGGTTTACATAATATGTTCCTTAGCTTTCTTAACAATTACTTAAGCTATATGATGAATTACAAATTCATGCAAAAAAACTCTAGAACATGTCTACTAAGTTTTCAAGCATTGAAATCAGGTCTACATGTCAAAATATCAACTTTTCAATGGATTTTAGCAATAATAGATTCTATCTTTAAACCAGAGGAAGCATGTCCTATACCAGGAGCCACCAATTGGCGGACCGCGGTCCGGATCCGGACCCTGGGGCTTTGGTTTCCGGACCGGTTAAATATCGAATTATTACTAACTTTTAAAACCGGTTAAACATCGTATACAACCAGTTGTACTAAATTTCATGTTATGATAGTATTATTATTGGCTCGGTTGGCAGTACTGCTTATGGTCAGATAGTTGATTCAAGATGAACAGGATTTCGTTTGAAACCTGGTATCGTGATAAATACGAAATTTGTAAAATGAGATATTTGAATATTACTCTGACCATATTTAAGTTTATCATACATTTATTAATAATTATTAGAATTAATAACTGTGTACTACTGTGCTGTATCCTTTTAGTATTTAACATGTGTTTTGTTTAATTTGTGCAGTTCACACTCATAACATAATTTAAATAATTTCCTTGTAAATGTAATATTAGTTACTTAATAAAAGCTTCGTATGTTTAATGAACTGTGGTTCCGGACCTCGATTTAATTTACGACTTTGAAAATGGACCTCCATGAAATCTAATTGGTAACCCCTCTATACGTTCAATGGTTCATTGAACCCCAAAAAATTGAACTTATGAAAAAAGTGAACAGTTGTAATAGATATGATTGCGTATGAATCATAAATTTATCAAAATTTTCGCTTCCCCTTTAATTCCTCAAACGTTTCATCGCACAACATAGTGCATATAGTTAAACACTTGCCTTCTATCGTGCACATGAAATACAAAATAAACAAATATACCGCACGATTAGATTTCACTAGTTCATCCCAATGCCGCACAGTGTAAACACTAATATGGTGACATGGCTCATCCCTTATCTACACAAAACACAGTGTATCATAATACTCTTGAGGTGTGTTTATATTACATGTATTACCAATGCGAGCAGAAATTGAATACGATATGTTCCGCTATGATCGTTACGTACTCGCATTTAAAGTAGATGTCCTAGAGTTCGGGACTCAAAACACTCGGTATTACGTGAATTTTTGCCAATGCTCTCTGCGATGATTCAGAGTTGTCCCGTTTTCAATATAGACAGCTCTGTGGTAAGTAGGGCCTACTTAATTTATATTATGTGGAATTGGTATCTGTTTTGAATTTGAATTTATTGGATTATGATTGGTTTAATATTAGTAGTTTATTTTATTTTTTATTTTAAGATTAGTATTCATCTTCTCTTCTTCTTCTAAACTTCCGGGGCTAGGCAAATTGCCTGTTCCGCCTCACAGTCGTTCTGTCCATCTTTTCACTGGCCTTCCTACATTCCTTGAACCTCTTGGCTTGTAGTTGAATACTGCTCTTGATACATTCATTCTTTGCACATGTGTAAACCATTTCTCTCTATATTATCTGATTTTCTCATCCAATGGATATATATTTAACTCTTATATTTTCATTCCTTATCCAATCCAATCTTGTGCAGCCTTTTGTTCTTCTAAGGAAGTTCATTTCTGCGCTTTGTAGCAATTTTTTCGTCATTTTACCCAAGTTTCGCTCCCATAAAGTAATACAGGAACTGCCAATGTTTTATAAAACTTCAATCTAGTATCTCTTCTTGTTTTATTCTTTATGTTTTAGTATAGTTCCACATATCATTTTAAATTTCGACAGTTTCATATGTATGTCTCTTTCAGTTTTTGTCTTTATAGTAAAATTACAAACCAAATAATTAAAATTTGTTACCTGTTCCAGAGATTTGTTGTCTATTATGATTTTTGATCTTATATGACCGTTTCCGCAAAATGCCACTATTTTTGTTTTTTCTTTTGATATTTTGAACTTATATTCTTGGCATAACTGATTTAATTGATGTAAAGAGTACTGCAAATTATTTTCATTTTCTTGAATAATAACCACATCGTCAGCATACATTAAAACGTTTAATATTTTAAAATGGTCCATTCGTATACCTATATTAAC